>JAHBCN010013619.1:0-24213 GCA_019359885.1 Listronotus oregonensis
AAAAAATTTTTCCCCCCCTAGACAAATATATTAAAACGAAGTAATAGTGTAATACAAAAATTTCCCTTTAAAAAAAAAAGAATTTCTCTGGGAAAATAAGCCACAAGTCAAAAAAACCAACTCCATGGGACATCGGAGGGAAATTTCACCAACACAGAGCACATCAGCAAAAGCAAGTATTAATGGATTGACCCCTTTCAAATAACCCTTTGATGAGGATAATTTCGTTGAATGTAATTAAAACAAATAATATCCTTTGATGATACCACGGTGCTCATATAAAACTTATTCCAAAGCCGAACACAAAGGTAAACAATCAGTTTATATTTGGGGTTGGAAATTCAAATAGAACCCCGTAAGCCGCTAGGCGAATAGCCAGCCCCTAAAAAAAAAAAGAGCTTTTTTTTTTAATTTAAAAAATTTAAATTTAAAAAGTAAAAAATTTTTTCATGTTGAATAATAATAATTTTGAGATTTTTTTAAAAAAATTTATAGATAACTGACTCATAACAAATGGGGGAAATTTCTATTTAATTTTGAGAAAAAGAAATACTATGAAATATATGATTATTTATTTTAACAGAGAAAAAAATCAATCTATATATTGAATTTAAAGTAGTTTAAAAGAAAAAATACACCTATTTTTAAATTTTGAAAACTAATCGCCTTGATTGATTAATATAAGTAGAAAAAGAAATTAAAATACAAAAAAGGCTTTTTTTTGTATATGTTTGATAACCCAAAAATATAACTGAACTTACTCTTGAGAGAGGTTTCAGGGGGCGGGCAATCACCAGTCAAAGAAAAAATTTTAAGATTATAAAAAAAATTTTGCCCCACAAACAAATAAAAAAATTTGCACGTGGTAAACCGTGCAGAGACTTAATAAAACAAAGAATAAAAATAAAAGTCCGACCCCTTTTCCGTCCAATATATTCAAACTGGGTTATGGTTTATAACTCACTCTCTTGTTCTAAAATATGTATTTATTTCTTATCGTTATTATTATAGGTTTTTAAAAATTAAATGAAGAAAAAAAAAAAACATAGCTTTACCACTAAAAATTTCACTTTTGTTACTGCAGTTTCAACCAAAGTTTTTAAACAAAATTTTTATCAAATAAATAAATATATCGAAAAAATTTTGTTTAAAATGACTCTGATTGAAACTCGTAAAATTTAATTTTTTGTGAAACTATTTTTATTTATCGTTTTTTTCATGATGATTAATTACCACATAGTAACGGCTAATAGCATCAATTATTTAAATTAACATTATTAGTAGTTATGGTAGGGCGTACAGCATAATGGGGTATTTTTTCATAAGAAAAAGGGGGGAAAATTTAAACCCCAAAAACCCAATTTTGTGCCATTTTAAAGCCAAACTTAAAATATGGGTTGTTTTTAAAACCCCGTGATAGATAGGGGTAGTTTTTGAGATGATATCATCATCTTAAGTGAACACCATCTGACGTCATCAGGGTCATTGGGCCTTTTTTTAAAATAATTAAATACATCTGACGTTCAGGGTCATTGGGGTTTTTTGGGAAAAAATTAAAAAAAACCCGGGGATTCGAACCGTCCGTCACGTCGTCCTAGTGCTTGAAAGTCCAGAGCGATACCACTGAGCCAAGGGAATGTTTAAATATTGATGTGAAATAGTAGAAGAGATGTAAATAATTAAATAAATAAAGTCCACACACCTAGCAGGATTCGAACCACCTATCGCCTCGTTAACGTTAACGTTATTAAATGAATAGCTGCAATAGATGAATAGTATCCGGCGTATTACGTCACCATACGAGGGTATCATATTAATAATATATTGTTAAACAATTTATGGTTTATAAGGAAATAATAACAAAACGAAACCGTATAGCGGTATATAGACCCAGTTTAGCCTATATAAATTCAACCGTATTTGATATATAAGTCCTAACGGGTAGTTACGTAATTGACCTAGTTAAAATTAAAATTGTTTTCAAATATTACGCCACCTCGTGCAGCATAATTTGAATAAGTGTCATCAAAAGTATGCTATTATAACACCTAAGGGCGATAATTTGTTTTTAAACCACGCGATAGTTGGGGTGGTTTTTGTAGAGTGATATATTAAGTAGCCATATTAGCTGCTATTAAGTGAACATCGCGTCATCACATAGCAATATTACTTAAGCGATCTGGCAACACCGCAAATTTTCATAAATTAATCGCGCAAAGTGACATAGTCAAGATTGAAACATGTGCGTAAGGACCAACAAATTGTGGTCCAGCTGTTATGTAAGAAAGTTAATTAAAAGGAAAGAGTGGTTTTATAGCATAAATGAATCAACAACAATACCGCGAAAAATCCTGCATTTTTACCATAAAGGAAGTAAAATATTTAAATCTTATCAATATGCATATTTACATCCGGTTTTAAAAATTCCCGTTTATGATATAATTAATAAAAATCAAACGACATATTAAAAAGCCAACACCCAAAAACACATCCGCTGAATATTAACTAAAAAATAAAAATCATATACCAAAAAATGGGTTTAAAAATTATACCAAATCTTCAAACGAATGTACCTAAAATAACAGCCAAAAATGCATGGTAAACGACTAATAGGTGTATGCAAAATAATTGTGTAAATTAAAAAACCGTCGCTCCTATAAAGCAGTCCGCAACACCGTTGATTGTTCTTAATCAAAGGCAACACAAAAAATGAATTTGTCTGGCTCGCGTAAAAAAACTACTTTCGGCGCTCGGTTAATATTTTCAAAATTAGGGTAGATACCTCATGCGGTTATATTTAAATTTATTCTTAATGCCCTAATGTATCATTGTATCATTTAAACAAAGAACTGTAAATATTGTATGTACAGAAACTGACCTATTTAATTTTTAAGTCCGGCGCGCGTACAAACTGCTTTTAGCGATCGGCTAATAATTTCAAAATTATGGTTGATACCCCTTCAAATTATATTAAAATATGTTTCTTAGGTCCTAATGTATCATTAAAACAAAAATCATAAATATCGTATGTACCGAAACTGATATATTTAAGTTTTAACTCTAACACATATAAAAAATACTACTTTTAGCGCTCCTCTAATAATTTCAATATTGGGGTAGGTACCCTTACAAATTATATTTAAATATATACTTAACGCCCTAATGTATCATTAAAACAAAATATCATAAATATCGTACGTGCTGAAATCGATCTGAAAAACGGCACCGTTATTAAAAAACGGCACTGTTATTTGAAAAACGGCACCGTTATTTGAAAAAAAGGCACCGGTATTTAAAAAACGGCACCGTTATTTAAAAAACGGCACTGTTTTTCCAAAAATTAAGTGAGGGTGGTGCACTCCCATTAAAACGACCCCTAGAAGTTACAGAAATGGAAAATTTTTTAAAAATTAAAATTTTACCTCGGAAATCGTCACTTGGGGTTTAGGGTCGCTGATTACGAATCCGTGGTCAAAAATTAAGTAAGGGTGGTTGCATCCCATCAAAACTACCCCTAGGGGTTACAGAAATGGGAAAATTTTAAAAATTAAAAATTTTACCTCGGAAATCGTCTTTCGAGTAAACTTCGAAAATCGAGTAAGGGTGGTTGCATCCCAATAAAACTTAAGCGGTTACAGAAATGGAATTTTAAATTCAAAATTTTCCCATTTCTGTCACTCCTAGGGGTGGTTTTGATGAGGTGGAACCACCCTTACACGATTTTTGATTGCGGATTCGTAATCAGCGACCACGAAAATCCCCGAGAGCCAATCCCGAGGTAAAATTTTGAATTTTTAAAATTTTCCTTTCTGTTACTCCTAGGGGTGGTTTTAATTGGGTGCAACCAACCTACATGATTTTTAAACGCGAATTCGTAATCAGCGACCCCTAAAACTCCCGAGGACCAATCCCGAGGTAAAATTTTAAATTTTCCAACTACCTTCACAGAATTTTTGGCCGCGGATTTGTAATCAGCAACCCCGAAAACCCCCGATACAGGATTTTTGAAGTAAAATTTTGAATTTTTAAAATTTTCTCATTTCTGTATTTTCTAGGGGTGGTTTTGATCACACAATTTTTGACCGCGGATTCGTAATCAGCGACAATAAAAACCCCCAAGAGGTGATTGCCGAGGTGAAATTTAAAAAAATTTCATCAGTTTTACTACTTTTTTCATTTTTCATTGCAAGGCAGATGTTAGTGGTGATGAATGTTTCTGAGGGTCTACAGAACACGTAAAAACAAAAAAAAATCAAATCGGAGCTTGTTATCAACTTTTCCACATTTTTGGCTTATTCACTGGTAGCGGAGTCACCTTAGCCCAAAAAATGCTAAAACCTCGGAACCCAGCGACTGTGTATAAAATTTAAAATAAACTAACTATTGAACTTAATAGTTTATATCCTCTATAAAATGTTACCCTTCAAAAATTGCCGCCTTTCCTGGGTGAGATGCCACCCTTCTCGGGGGTGGAAATTTTTATTAAAAATAAGTACGGAAGTGGATAGATTGACTAATTTCAAGCAACTTTTGTTTCATAAAGTTAAGTTTTTTCCGAAAGGCATTACTTTTCTAGTTATTCGCAATTGAAAATGTCAATTTTTAAAGACACTCAGCTTTTAAAAGAAAATAAGCATTTATCAAAAAATATAATTCTCACCAAAAATGTAGCTTATAAAAAAAAACAACAAAAATGGTAAGCTTATCATGTCCATAAACCCAATACAAATGGAGTTATAGCCTGTTGAAAGTTGGTTTTTATTCGTCAAATGCAAACATTAAAAGTTTTAACGTAATATAACCAAAAAACTATACATTTTTTGGGAAAAGCTCATGATACCCTTTTTAAAGTACTTGAAAAGACCTTTATTTTTGTTTTTTATACAAGTCTCTAGCCTTAAATTAAGGAGTTATGGCAAAATAAAGTAAACTCTATTTTTGATGAAAAAATTGAAAATCATCCCCAATTACACCCCAATTGAAAATAATCTTTGTCACCTTATAATTTACTTTTTTATGTATTTGTTATATGCTTAGGAAGTTTAACTGGTTTAAAGTGCATATTAAAAAAAAATTGAGCTTAAAGTGAAGAGATTTTTTTTTTAATTTTGAAAAAATAGCCTTTTCTTCAAAATAACTCAAAAACCCTTAATGATGCGTAAAATTTTGTAGAATACAAAATTTTAGGTTTTTCTTTATCAAAAATTTTCGTTTTGTTGTTGTTTACGTATCATTAAGGGGCTATTTATTTCAAAATTATAAAAATGTCCCTTTCACGTTAAGCTCAATTTTTTCAAAAATATGCACTTTAAGCCGGTCAAACTTCCTTAGCATATTACAAATACAAAAATAAAGTGAATTGTAAAGTGACAAACATTATTTTTAATTAGGGTAGTAATTAGGGGGTGATTTTCACATTTTTTCATAAAAATAAATAGAGATCAAACTTATTTTGGCCATAACTCGCTTAATTTTAGTGCTAAAGACTTTGTTAAAAAATAATAGTAAAGGTTTTTTTAAGTGCTTCAAAAAAGGTACTATGAGCTTTTCCCAAAAAATGTATCGTTTTTTGGTTATATTACGTTAAAACTTTTAATGTTGGCATTTGACGAATAAGAACCAACCTTCAACAGGCTATAACTCCGGTTGTATTCGGTCCATGGACATCATAAGCCCACCAATCTTGGTGTTTTTTTATAAGCTACATTTTTGGTAGGAATGATATTTTTGATAAAATGCTTACTTTTCGAGTTATTTGCGAAAAACCGCCTGAAATTTTTATTAAGTTGAAAACTCGAAGTAATGCCTTTCAAAAAAAACTTCATTAAACAAAGGTTGATTAGAATTAGTCAATATATCCACTTCCGTACTTATTTTTGATAAACAAATTCCACCCCCGAGAAGGGGTGGCATTCACCCCCAGGGAAAAGCGGCAATTTTTGAGGGGTAAACATTTTTATAGAGGGTATTAACTATTAATTAATAGTTTATTTTAAATTTTATACACAGTCGCTGGGTTCCGAGGTAATAATCTAAGATGACTCCGCTATGGGCTAAATCTTTTTAACTCTAAAAACCGCCTCTGGCACAATAGAACCTAACAATGTCAATATTTATTTGAATAATTGCTAATAATATCTAAAGTTTTATGGCAACCAAAAACAACCTACTTAAATCCGAGCTTAAATGTTCAGACTAAAGGTGAATTTACATTGTGCAAGCAGCTGCAGCATAAACTCCAAACGTCAACGCAAAACGTCAGGAATAAAAACTTATAAATCCTGCTTTAAAAGAGACTCATTCGCAAAAAATACCTGTTAGTTTTTTCAGTTCTTTCTGCTCGTGTGTCATGATTTCTCAGTTGTTGGATAAAACATTGTATGCTACTCGTGTGTTGTGTTTTCTAAATCACCTGAGAAATTATACTTCTTGGCCTGACTGCCTCGAAGTATAAATTCTTCTTGCGTGACTTATTTTCAACATAACACACTAGTACCGTATATAACTATTAATTATCAATTTATTACATAACCTCAATATACTCTCTGCACCTAACAATTGTCCAAATTGACTACACCACATTCTATTTTTCGTATTTTAATGGGTAAGGCATCCTTTATGAAAACACCTCTAAAATTACGAATTTTTAACTTTTTTATGTATTCATTTAGTTCAATGTTCGTTAGTGGTTGCATTGGTAGTTTTATGGGTAGTTGTTTTGATAGTCCGGTGGCCGTAAAAAAAGACCTAGACCTTTTTTGTGTGGCTTAAGACATAAACCCTTGCCTATAGCAATTGCTTCCATAGATTTATTATGACGTTGAGCCTCCTTCAGTTGTTCAGCTGCTAACTTTGCCTCGCAATCCCCGCAGCTGAACCAGTGAGAGCGCCTAGGGCACTTAGTTCTGCAAATATACGAATAAGTGGTAAAAATCCACCTTGCTTTGGGACAGTAATTATACGGGAAGGTCTCACTTTATTCTTGAGAGTGTTGCTTTGAATTGCAATTTTTATTGCTCAATTTAAGTCTTTTGGCTTTTTTTTCAGTATACTATTTTTAATTTGTTTAGTTGCCTCCTTAAAACTAAGTTTTTTTACACATTTTTTAGTCGTACTACGTTTTTTGGTTGTGGTCCTTTTTTTGTTTTTTTTACCCACATATTTACGTTTAGTATTTTTTGATTTTATATTTTTATTTGATCTTTTTTGAACCATTGTGTTACAATGTACTATCAATAATATGTTATGACCTTACCTGAAAATAGATGGCTGCATTATTAATGAGTATATCAAGACCACCATGTTTTGTTTTTATATGATCTCTAAAGGCATTAATACTGTTTTGGTCAGTAATATCTAGTTGATGAAATAATGGGTTTAAACCGATTTTTTTGAGCTGATCTACGGCTTCTTGGCCTCGTTTGACATCTCTGGCTGTTAGATATACATCTCCATCAAACTTTTCGAGTAGTCCCTTAACTATTGCATAACCTATACCTTTGTTACTTCCTGTTACCTATAAAATATTTATATATTGCTTTTAAGTGGTTCTAGTTTCTCATGTATAACTGCAGTTAACTATAAGTAAATTAAAATTGGAAAATATTTAAATTATTAAATCATTAGTTGGTCCATAGAAAAAAATATGTTTTTAATAAAAAAAAAGTATCGAAAACGGTTTGTTGGTATGTGTAACTACAGTCTTATAATACGCTACGTGTGTTAAATATGAGTATTTATTACGAAAAATCATTAGGTATCTCTTGACTTCGTCTTAGGTTACTAATTTTTATTTAAAATAGTTAATTGATTAAACTCTTCTATAGAATTAATTGACTCGTTGTTGTGAATTTTGGTCTGGGAATGATTTAGGTTTAAAATTATTATCCAATGCCAAAAGGTATTTTTTAAAATGTGTTATTCTCACTGTTAAAAGTTTTTTGGTCATTGGATAATACAGGCGATTTAGGTCGTAAATTCCATTCATCTAATTAAGAATCTTGGTAGGTGCGTAAAATTTTACTTTTCAATTAGTAAACCTACAGCTAGTCATTAAAAGTGTTTCCTTATCATTTCGCAATTTTAAGAAACTTTGCCTACATTATGTTACTATATGAACTGACCAATTACATTTGGATATTAGTGTTTTTATAAAAAATCCATTTTTATACTATCAAAATTTATTTATGATATTCAATGTCCTCTGTTTGCCGGATTAAATTTAATTTATGAAAATCGTAAAAGTTATTTGAAAAAAAATAAAGGACATTTTTAGATATTAGACATCCTTTAAAATCCTTAAAAACCTGGATGCCTATATTTA
Organism: Listronotus oregonensis; assembly: GCA_019359885.1. Lineage (NCBI taxonomy): Eukaryota > Metazoa > Arthropoda > Insecta > Coleoptera > Curculionidae > Listronotus > Listronotus oregonensis. Next base: position 8,324 of record JAHBCN010013619.1, read on the forward strand.
ATCCAACCTGTCGTATTTAATTATTTTGAAGTTTCTGTACAAGTTTCAAGCCAGGTTTTGTTCTGTATTATTTTTATGGTAACAAAAATAATGTTCTAAAGCCGCGTTTACACAAAAGTATTCCACTACCTACGTTTTCCACAAGTTGTGGCAATTTGTTGCTTTTTATACAAAATACAGCAACTTTTTCTGACTTCCACTTGTGGCGAGACAAATCTTCCACAAAATTTTGGTTTCGCGCGGAGTTTCGGTAAAGATCAAAGACAGTTGACAACTTAAAGTGAAAGATTTGTTGCTGGGCGCCTTGCGCAAGCAACTTGTAGAAAACTAGTGGAGAACTGGAGAACTACTGCCTAAAGCTTTCGCGCCAATTCTTAGGCAACAAGTTTTTCACTTGTTTCTCTAAATTTGAGAAGAGCAACTTTTAGTTTTCTACCAAAAATCTGCCACTTGTTGCTCTAATTTAAGAAGAGCAACTTTTAGTTTTCTACAAACAATTTTTTGTCAACTTTTAGTTGTCAACTTTGGTGTAAACGCATCTTAAGACGTCAAAGTTTGTCAAAATATTTCCAAGACTTAAAGGTTTTTAATAAGTCAAATAATGGATTATTCCGACAAAGAGCTTTCTGAAAATATTGTGAAGGCTTCCAATGAGGTAAACATGAACCTTTTGCCAAGTAAATAAAGAAAAAGATACGAGCTATCAACTCCGCTGAACCCATCTCATTAAAACTTCAAATTTCCTCAGCTGTAGATTTGCAAAGTGCAACAAGTTGCATATTTAATAATAATATTAATAATAATACCTAATTTAAAAATGAATTGTTTCTTTGGTATAAATAATGGTTACTAAAACAATAAATGTTTTAAAAATAGTGTTTTTTTTTTAATGGGGTCGTGGAAAATGTAAGGTCTGTTTGTTAGTCAGAAATAGTGTATTCTATTTTACATTTTTTTTATGTAAGCGCTCTTATGGAAGGTGTATTTTAGGACAACGAGGCTAGGAAAAGTGTAAATAAATGTAAAATTTCGAATAACAAACAATTTGTTCCCAACTCTTGCGGAAATGTCTTTCCCACTAGAGGCCCCGAACTCCGCTGGGTCGTTCGGGCCAATGCGTGCGGTAAAGTATCACTTTCCGCACTTGTATGAAAACTATTTTAATTACATATTCATACCCAGTACTTATGTTTCGGAGATAGCACTATTGTTCTAACTAAAAGCAAGCGGAATTAAAATGAAGTAACTTAGATTAGTTCATTTTATTTCCTTTAAAACAAGACTATTAACCTAAATCCAAGAATTTGTATACATTTTGCAACAACCATAACATTTTGACCACAACTAAAAGCAACAGAATTAACACACGGATGCACGACGGTGGTCTCGTCAGGCCAAAACATAACTTTATAATTTTCAAATATTTAAAAAATATTGTCCTTTTAGGTACCTTTCGGGGTATCAGCTACTTACATTTTTGTCATAAGAAGTGCTTAATTTTTTTATATAATATGATGTAATCCTAGCTTTTGTCCTGTAGACCACCCTCCAATGTGCAATATTTTATCACGCGATTAGTAATTCCATTTGGGAAATATTCGATAAAAAATTAAACCGCCGACTACCGTAGACATTTCAAAACGTTGGGTTAGTCTTGTCTAGAGCGTGCAATGTGACCGATGGCCTTTATTTATGTCACACTGGAAGGGAAAAAAATAGTTTTCATCTGTTAGGCACTATTCTTGAAGGAAAGGGGTAATGTTTTTATCGATTCATCACACTGATACAGTGGACGAAAATAGTGAAACAGATATTTATTTATTTTATAATACAATGAAATGTGGGGTGGATATTGTGGAAAAAATGTCATCAAGTTACAATGTTGCCCGAAATAAAAAGTTGATTTATTATTTTTATGGAATGATAAATGTTGCCTCCATCAATGCTTTTGTAATTGTGAATAATAATCCTACTTCTGATATAAAATAAGGAAGAACAACCATTTAAAAAAAATTGGGAAAAACTGGTAAAAGACCCATCTCAAGTTCTTCTGGGCTACAAGGTACATTCATGATTCCGCTGAAAATATTCAGGAACCAAGGAAGCTGAACCTTAATCCTTCAAATAAAGAGGGGTCATTGTAAATTTCAAAAACGTAAAACATGCTATTTTTTGTTAATTTTGCAAATGCTGGGTCTGCATGGAACATATTTTAGCCCTACTTGAGAGAATGTGCGGACCAGAAGCAAATAAATGGATAAAAGTTCAGGTTGATGAATTTCTGCAATGAATTTTTTAATACCTTTTGCATTTTTTGTTAGTTTTAAGTTCCTAATTAAGAATATATTATTTATGTTTCGCATTTCCGTTGTTTTGTAACTATTTAATTTTTTAAAAAATAAATGGTTTAAAATCACACTTTTTTAAGTTTCTCTTATCTCAATAAAACTAAGAAAAATATTTTCCTATGTAATGAAAAAACAATAAAACATATGTAAGAACTTAATAATAAAATAATTTTTGAACAAATGAAATTTCTAAAACCAAAAAAACACTCCACCATATTTGGTCCTAATAGACCACCGTCGTTTACTCTTGATATTTTAAATAGGTCGTGCATCGTAGTGTTAAAATGAAGTAACTTGGATTAGTTCATTTATTTCCCTTTAAAACAAGACTATTAACCTAAATCGCAAGAATTTGTATACATTTTGGCAATCAACCATATACATTTTGACCACAACTAAAAGCAAGCAGAATTAAAATGAAGTAACTTAGATTAGTTCATTTATTTCCTTTTAAAACAAGACTATTAACCTAAATCGCAAGAATTTATATACATTTTGGCAATCAACCATATACATTTTGACCACAACTAAAAGCAAGCAGAATTAAAATGAAGTAACTTAGATTAGTTCATTTATTTCCCTTTAAAACAAGACTATTAACCTAAATCGCAAGAATTTATATACATTTTGGCAATCATGTTTCAAAAATTGTGGTTCCTTCCACGCGGCCGTCGCATGCGACTAACGCATGCGTCCGCCGTTTAATCAGGTGGTTTCTTAGGACCGCGGCTCAAGCTCGTGATAGCAAAATTATTAGTGTAAAGGGAATAATCTTTGGTAAGAGTCGTGATGGATGATCTAGCAATATATTTATTATTAGAAGAAAAAGAGAATGACGAAATACTATTACAATTAGCCAACCTGAAACATAGCAATGCCTCGGTAATTTCAATATTTCAACAAAGACGCGATGAGGGTTGTTATACTACATTAATAAATCGACATCTGCAACAGGATGAAGTAAAATTTAGAAAATATTTTAGACTGAATAAAGCACAGTTTAATTTTATTCTTGACTTAATAAAAGACGATATAAAGTCCGAGCCATACAACAGAGTTGAATACCTATCCAATAACCCCACAGGAAAAATTAGCCATTGTATTAAGGTAAATCTCTACAGGATGTACCAAATTCGAGTCTTATCATTAGGATCTCGGAAACTTGAAGAGATACGAGGTCAGTTAAATAAAGGCAAAGTTGCGCAATATGATGCTAATTAAAATGCCACCTTAGAACTTTAAAATTTTCGAATACTTACTTTGGGAAAAAACCGATTATCCGCGATTTCGTTTTTTATGGCTTTATTTGAATGGATGTAACAAAATAACTTTTACATTTTCATTGCTACTTTTTCTGTTCTACAAGATAGTGTTATTAGATTTATACACCGACGTTTCGTCTTTGAGCTGCCATCATCAACTATTTTTTTAAATACGGCCCTGGATTTTTTATTATGTATTTTAGGAGCTATTAAGTTCCCAAAACAATAGTGTATTGCACTTAGTCAAAAAAATATATTAATGGCAATTTTCATAAGAAACCATATGTTAGAGAGAGTCAGACAATATATTTTTGGCAGGATCTTGGGAAAACATTAAACTAATTTTTTTTTTAATAAGTGTGAAACATCATTGGATTTGGGATCTTAAAAGCTCTTAAAATGCGTATTAAAAAAGCCAGGACCTCATTTAAAAAATAAAGTTTTAATTTTTATCAATAAAAAAGAAACACCGGACATTCCACACAAAACAACACAAACAAAATATCAGACGCAGACACGACTGCGGCTACACTGCTTCTTCAGCAGTCCAGTCGCGTCAATCGCAGTCGTTGACAGCAGACGCATACGACGGCTGCATACGACGGCCGCTCGGAACAAACCAGGCACATTTAAAAACATGAGTGCTTTGCGGCTAACGTAGTGCGTTAGCCGCATGCGGCGGCTGCGTGGAAGGAAACATACCTTAAAGCCGGAGTCTCATGCGTCCGATTTCCGACGATTCGATGTACGATTTTTTTTAATTTTCTGTCGGAAAACTTGCATGTCTCATTGATCATGATTTCGGATCCAAAATTTAAACAAAATAAATAAAGAAGAGCATTTTTTAAGGTGAAACTGTAACGAAAAGAACAGGAAAAATAATAACCAAACTAAAATTTCTTTAATTTTAATTTTGCGATTTACGTTTTCGAACACTCGCGGACTCAAACACTCCCTTAGAGTTCTAAAGCATCACAAGTCTCCTGTAAACGCTTAAAACTATATTAGACGAAAATTAGAAGGCATATAAGATAGATATACTGTCCACACTAGCAAAATATAACAAAAAAACTTTATAATGTGCTTTAAAATGATACTGATATAGTTTTACTCATTACATTATTTCTGTAAATTTTTACTGATGTCTAATGTACCTTTTTATTTATTATTTATTTCTTTCTTATATCTTTTGTTATTTTTGGTGCTAGAAATTTAGTAACTCATTAAAAGTTTCACTTAATATTCAAAGATAATTCAAATATTTGTCTGGAACATTTAGTGGCATTTCATATATACATTTTCCAATTTTTTTCTTCTTTGTTTGACTGGCTTTTGGTTAATTTAATTTTAAAATATAATTATTAATTTTGGCGCCAAAATGCTTTAACCAATAAAAGTACTTTCGGATGATCGGATCGTCGGAAATCGGACGCATGAGACTTTAGCTTAAAACAGAAAACAAGAACATCAAGTCATTAAATACAAAGTATAATCTGTCAGATTTTTATGACTTACCAGGATGCCTACGTTGAGTGCATGGAATATACGATTTTTTTGCAAAAAATCAAAGCCAATTTAATGTATTTTTATATTGCAATAATAAAAGTCTTATCAAAGTAAATAATAAATAATAACTTAGGATAAAACACAATTTTTTTTGAGTATTCCTTGATTATTTTTTGGTTGTAGTTTTTGTTATTGCCATTTTGGTTAAGAATAAACTGGTTACTACATTCTTTTTACTTACCACTGCTACTTTTCTCAAAGCCATCTTACTTTTGTATAAAATTTAGCCAATATTAAAACAATCCCTAAAAACAACTAACTGCTAACTGACTTGCAATTGTGCATACAATCTTATCTGTTTAAATAATGTTTTAAGTAATATTATGTAATTTAAATTATTATGATGCTTCGCAGTCGAATGCGGGACAACGATTCATAAGTCAATAAATTACTAATAGTGGATAAAATTTGGAAGGAAATTCGCTTAGTTATCGAGAAAAAAAAACCGACGTAGAACCAAACCAGACTTAGGGGGGATTTTTTTAATAAGGTAATCGTGTACACGAAATCACTTTTTACATTTCTTAGTATTCGTGATATCGTTTTTCTTAACGCAAAAAAAAAACTCCGTACCGTCTACTTAAAAGGTTTATTCAAGACTGCTTTAACTAATTACCCAAAAATAGAACCCGCCGGGAATGCAAAAAAAAACGGATCGATATTCGTTTCCCCAAAAACATAAACATTGCACGGCGAAAAGAAAACAGGTTACAGATTAGAAAAAAATTTTAGTTTTATATGAACAGTAAATAAAAATTATAATAACTCAACATTTCCCCCTAAAGCTAAACTTTTTACAAACAAAACTAACCAAAACATTTTAATTCCTAACATTTTACGCATATTAACAAAACATTGACGTGATAAAGGCTTTGTAAAAATGTCAGCACATTGAACATTATTTGGGAACATACGACATAATCTTACCTTTCTTATATAAATCTCTTACATAGTTATATTTCAATCAATATGCTTAGATCTATCATGGAACTCGGGGTTTTATGTTTTTAAATAGCACTTTGGTTGTAAATTTTTTTAGATAAAATTTTTTCCCGGTATACCTAGTTCCTTAACACGTAAACCATATCCTTCTTTGGTAGCCCCAACCCAGCACTCACAAACCTGCTTCGGTCGTGGATAACGCGACGCACTGTTGTTTCCTAGTTTTCCCAGTTTTTTTTTTTTTCACTTCAAACTTGCAGATTCCAGAAGTTGATTTTCGATTGAATATCCCCTGCATAATCTGCGTCGCTATAGACCTCGAATTCTCCACTCGTTTGATAAACAGCCCAAAAATGTTTTTGTACCTTGTGATAACGAAAGTTTCGTTTTTACCAACATCCAGGGCTTGTGGGGAGTCTAAATTTCTTGCTACTATATTTACGGCAAAAGATATATCAGGACGTTTAAAATTTGCAAAACATAAGACTTCCCCACTTTTATAAGGCACATGTTTAACACAATTATGAGTATCTTTACACCAACCAACATCAATTGGTGTTGAAAAAAGGTTTACTTTTATTTTCCTTTAATATTTTATCAACATAACTACTCTGGTTTAAGAAAATAGATCCGTCACTTTGAAAATAAATTTCCATTCCCAACGACTTTATATTATTTGTTGTCACTGCTTTAAATTTTTTGGGTTAGTTGCATCAGAAACTTATCAGCATCAGCTTCACAAGTCGTAAAAACTAACCTAAAAACATAGTCACAACAAAGATTTTTTTGACTCCGACACAGATAAACAAACACGGGTCCATTTTACTTTTTTTAATCCAAATGTTGATAAAAATTCTGTAAAACATTGATTCCAGCAGCTGGAACCTTTTTAAAACCATACAGGCTTTACAAATTTGCACACACGTGAAAGATCATCCTCAAATCCTTCTGGCTGTTCTATATATATATCTACACCCTTTCTAAATGACCATAAAGAAATGCAGTCTTTATGTCAAACTGGCGAATATGAAGGTGTTCACGTGCTGCAACACTTAACAATGCACGAATCGTTTCATAGGGGCTACTGGGCTAAAGGTTTTCTGAGTATAACACCTTCTTTTTTTCAGAAAACCTCGTATAACTAGCCCGGGTTTGTAACGGTAGCTGGAGCCATCTTCATTTGGTTTTAATTTGTAAACCCATTTGTTGCTTATGATTTTGTATTTTTTTGGGCGTTCTACTAATAACCAAACAAGATTCATCTTTGAATATGACGTCACAGCTAACCATTACATCATACATTTTTCTGGCACATAGACCCTGTATCCACGATACCTTCGCGATATCAACAAAATATCCTTTTAACGCCTTTTTGTCCCATTTTGCTCGGTGTTGTTTAGGAACATCTTACCAAAACATTCCGTTCCAAAAACTCTGAATTTTTCAACAACTCGACGATCTAGTTCTGTCCCGAACTTCATAACTCGTATGGTGTTTTGCCTGAGATTTTGGTCGACCCAGTACGATTTAAGACAAACATTGCGAGTATTTACCGCCTCAGCCCATAATGCTTTGGGCAAATGTGGTTTTCCATACAGCATAGATCTGGCAGCTTCCACAATAGTCCTATTTTCGCGTTCAGCGACACCATTATGCTCTGAGGCTATATGGAGGACTAAAAATCGTGTTGTCTTAAATTCGTAGCTTTTCTAGAAAGTTTTTCATGTGATATTTTCATATTCTTTGCCACCATCTGTATTTAACTCATACTTACTGATACACCAAAACGATTTTTCACTTCATTGCAAAACAGTTCAAATTTGTCTTTTACCTCGATTTTTCTCGCAAAAGGTATATGCATCTAAAACCACTAAAATCGTCTTTAAACACCACGTAATACCGCTTTTTACCGAACGATTCAGTTTCCATTGGACCGCACACGTCAATTGAATTAGTTCTCTTGGTTTTATCTGCCCGATTAACTCGGTTTCCGAAACTTTCACGATGCATTTTGCCATAGGCACAACCATCACAGAGATTCACTGCCAATTTCAAAACTGAAATTTTTGTCAAAGTCCTTTATGACGCTTATTTTGATGTGCTAATCTTTCATGCGAGTTGCAGCATATTTTCCTTCTTTGCTACAACACATGCTGATTTTATCGGTCGAATAACACGCAAATTCATTTGGTACAAATTAACACATTAGTACAGATTTGCTACTGTCTTACCATCCTTTTCAAACACGGTGGATCCATTATTAATGGAAAGAATTAATTCCCTTTTTAGCAGATCTTTGCACAGAAAATAAGTTGCACATTATATCTGGTGTGTACAGCACATCGTACATGACACCAGGTAGCCATTTACCTTCTACAAGGGTTTCTATAACCGTTCCTTTTCCCCAGCATCAATGGTTTTTTCCGTTTCCAACTTTATCACTGTTGGTTCATCAAAAACCGTAAAATCTTGAAATACATCACCGTCATTGAGCTCATATGATCCGATGCCCCAGAATCTATGATCCACTTTCCCTGAAACTCGAGCGGAGTCGACTGATAACCCAAACGCTGTTGGTCTACCTTGCGACCCATCTTCACTCTTCTTCGGGCAGTGTTTTGCAATATGTCTCTTCGAACCACACTTAAAACAACTGGACAATCCTTTCATCAGAATGATCTCGTTTTCCATGTATAACAACCAAAGCACTTTCTTCAAACATTTTGTTTAATCTTTCATAACTTTGCACTTCGAAAATAATGCCGTTGTCTTGTCTGAGTCGTCAGATTTTTACAAGTCTTTGCTTTCCTCCGTTAATAACCGTGTTGTTAGGTTTTTTTTTTTCCAGAGTACGGAGGAAGTTGGATCCACAGGTTGATCAAGCACTGTGAAAATGTTGGTACTCTTTGGAAGTATAGACAAGATTCTAGTAAGTAGCATGGAATCCGGTATAGTACCTCCTACTAGCTTTTTCATACGATTACTCATCTGATTTTCCGGTGCAATATGTTCACTTACAGACACGGTTGTGTCCACTTAAAATCAAAAAAACTTACTTTGCACCAAGACAAGTTTCTTCCCGACTTCAAATCACATACACAGCATGTAGTTTCTGCCACATTTCAGCTGCACTTTCACGACTCATTAAAAACTGTAGTGGTTTGCCTTCTACGGTAGTCTGAGTGCTTTTAGCAGCTCTGTCCAATTTAAGCCACCTGTTCCAATTCTTACGCCCCGCCACTAGTCGGTTTAACAATCGTACCTTCACACATCTGACATTGTTACAGTCAATAGAGTCGAATAACAAACTGCCACTGCGGCCAGATTGCTTTGAATCGGGCTTTTCACCTGGACACTATCGCCGTCCATAATGACTGTACGTTATTTTGTTTTAAAACGTAAAACAAATTATACACCGCGCGATCCGCAGACTCGAAAAAAAAAGCGTCCAACCGCTTAAAACCCGAAACCACGTAAACTGGGCCATAACCTATTCGTGATATCGTTTTTCTTAACGCAAAAATAAAACTCCGTACCGTCTACTTAAAAGGTTTGTTAAGACTGCTTTAATAATAAAATACCTAAAACGCTAGAACCCGCCAGGAATGCAATAAAAAACGGATCGATATTCGATTCCCCAAAACATAAACATTGCACGGCGGCAAAAACAGGTTACAGATTAGAAAAGAATTTAGCTTTCATATGAACAGTAAATAAAAATTATAATAACTCAACATAACAAAATGGTCAAGAACTTTTTATTTAGAAAAAACCAAAAAGTTTTATTAAAACACGTTTTTAACATCTCCGCTGCTATATCTCTAATAATATTCATGCTATCGTTATTTTTTAAAGATTAACGTAGACACAATAGCGCTTCCGAACAACGTCCCGCGAAGCTGATTCTTTTTGTTTAATTTTTTAAACTAGTGGGAAACTCGAAATTATTTTCAGTAGCGTAATTTTAGGCAATCGAGAAAAAAAGTTTATTGAAAATTTATACATGCTGCGTACAAATTGTAGCTAATGTTTAAAAAAGTTTTGAAAATAAAAATGTTTTATGTTTCCTTTTATAGTATTAGCCCAGATAAAACTGGTTTTATCTGGGGTATTGAATCAGTGATATTTTTTAACGGGCGAAAGTCATGTTGAGCGCTCGGCGAGCCGGCCGGCCGACTGCGATAAATCTTACGGTCTGGTGGGAGTGTAGTAGTTTATGTTTTATCAACGAGTTTAAACGCAGGGTTTATGTCTACTTAAGTTGTTTAGGAAAATATTTTAAATATTTTAAACAGTGGGTAGATTTATAAACCCATTTAAAAAATATCAATCATTGTTATTAATTACCCACCCTATTAGTAGGTTTATTAGACTTTTATTGGGTGCACTTTGGTAAAGAAAACCACCCACAAATTTGTTATTTTTTGATTATACATTTCAGAGTTCATCATTTTTAAAACAATTTGAGTAACAAAAAATTGCGGATGCTTTATGTCTTTTAATTAAATTTGAGAAACATATAGTACATAAAAAACTAGGGCTTCGTTAATTTTTTAAACAGGAATATATAATTTTTAATCACAATTCCGGCTTTGGCTTGAAATTTCCCTTCGACCTCGCCTCACCCGGAATCCATTTTTAGAACCTATGAGGCATTTTTCCCCCTAGGGAATTCAACCCGGAAGGGCCTTTTTCTGGGCTCGGAATCGATTCAGCGTCGAAAAATACAGGGAAAATTACAAAATTGTCCCCCCAGCCCGAACATTTTTTTTGTGGGCTGTGTAATATTTCCGCACGGCAACACTGTAAACTCTTGAAGCGACGTATGTATTTATCACATGTAAATCGAAATAGTTAAAATAAAATGTCAAATAATGACCAATTCGTATTATTTCAATTGCGATTTTCTTTGTGAAAACCCTTCATTTGCTTTTTTTTGTTTTAAAAAAAGGTATATTTTACATTGCAAATTTAAAAATTGTCCAATTCCGGGGGTGATTTTCTTTACCAGACCCAAAAATGTAAAAATTAAGTAGTTATTCGGGCCTTCATTATTAGCATTCTTCGTAAATTTCATCCATTTCTGACTCAAAGTCTTTAATAATGTTATTGCAGGAACGAGATTTACACTCCTTACAACATTTTAGGCCTTCTTTCACACAAGTACATTTGGAAATTAAATTTTTTGGTTGACATAAAGCCATTGCACTACGTAGTATGGCGCACTCGTAATAAAGTTTGAATTTTGGATTTTTTTTTAGGAAGTAAAAGATCTATCTAACATCACTACCAATACTTGCAAAAGATGTAGATATTTCAAATTTTTTTCCCAATACGTTTGAGGCAGTATTGGAAACCTTTTTTCCTATTTTTGTGCGATTTTAGGGTTTCTTTCAGATATGTGTTGTGGCTGAACATAATTTATGATATTTCGCATAAAACGCAAAAAAACTTTATAGCCACTTATTTGATATCATATTAATGTCATTTCTATTCCTGGCGGCTATTCATTTTTTGATAGGTATTTTTTTCACTACCTTGAAAGAGTACTATGAAAAGAAATAAATACCAAAACATTATTTATAAGGTAAAATTTGTATTTTGTTTGATTATAACATATAAACTAATATAATGGTAAACTTCTTTAGGTATATAATAATATTTAAATTACGGTTTTTTGACAGATTTTTATTAAATTTTTCCCTTTTTTTTTAGTTTTACTTGTGTTGAAAAAAAGCACTTTTTTCTAATATTGAAACTACGGCATTTAAGTTTGCCCACAATAAAAATCAATTTTTTATAATTAAAAAAAAAAACTTTTTTTAATTTAAAAAGTTCGGGACCCAAAAAGTTTTGGGGGTTTTTTAAAAAAAGGCCCAAATTTTTTCAGCCAAAAAAAAAAAAACACGGACGCTTTCCCAAATAAATTAAACCATTGAAACAACCCGACTAAAAAAGTTAAACGGTAAGCTTACTAGAGATTTTTAAAAAAATTTGGTAAAAATTGCCTGTTAAACATCTTCGGAATTTTATTTTCAGCGTAAAGCTAAGGCGTGATGAACCAGCAAAAAAATTTTCCCAAAAAACCTTTATTTAGTGGATAAAAAAAAAATTTTCATATTTTCTTCTGGTTCCGATAAAAAAATCTTGTTAGGGTCCCATAATGAAAAAAAATTTTTTGGGCAGGTAAGTGCTAAAAAAGCTTTTTAAAAAATATATATATATATATATATATATATATATATATATATATATATATATATATATATATATATATATATATATATATATAAAAATTTTAAAACTTCTTGACCCTTTGGGTTATAAAAAAAACAAAATAGGTAGAGTTTCTTTGGGCATATAGGCTTCTAAATAAACTGAAAAGAAATATTAAAAGCCTGTTAGATATGAGGGGGTAAGCCTGGTTGGTTTAAAATTACGAGTCCCCCAAAGTAAATGGTTTAACCCCCGGGTCCACCCAATTCGATTACACGTGTTTCACCCTTGTTGGGGAGGGGTCACACCGAATGTAGGCCGTGGACACCCTTGACCTGCAAAGCAGCCAGCTTAAGAACAATCATAATTTAATAGAATTGAACGTAAGAAGCAACTAGCGCCATCTCGTCAAGTAATTTTAAACCAACCAACTTTAGGATCGACAGGTAAAGATGTTATTGTGCGCCATGTAGGTGTATTATGCAAAAACATTCAGAAGTTGCTTTATACAACACACTTAATGAAAAATGGCTTCACGGATATGTGAATTTCGAATAAGTTTTTTTGCCAATTCCAAGTAGGTGACGTGCAGCACGACTAAAAACTTTTTTTAAAAAAAATGGAGAAATGCAGTTTTCAGTTCTTTAAAAGGACCTATATGCCCAAAAACTCTACCTATTTTGTTATTATTTATAACAAGGCCCCAAGAATTTTAAATTTTTATTCATTATTTTTTGCAGTTGGGTGAAAATACTGCATTTCCCCTTTTTTTAATCACGTTTTCATTTTGTGCTGCACGTCCCCTCCCGGGGACTGGCAAAGAGCTCATTCGAAATTTTCATATCCGTGAACTAATGAGAAGCCATTTTTCATTAAATGTGTTGTGAAAAGCAATTTCCCTGAATTTTTTTGCGTAATACACCTATATGGCGCACAATAACATCTTAACCTGTCGATACTTAAATTGGCTGGTTTAAAATTACTTGACGAGATGGCGCTAATTGCTTCTTACGTTCAATTGTATTGAATAACGATTGTTCTTAAGCTGGATGCCTTGCAGGTCAAAGGTGTCCACGGTCTACATTCGGTGTGACCATCCCCAACAAGGGTGAAACACGTGTAATCGGATTGGCTGGACCCGGGGTTATCCATTTACTTTGGAGGCCTCGTAATGTCTTAATTATTATATATTGCCTTGAATATCTAAAACTTTATAACACAATGTTTGCTATTAATACCCATATTTTTTTCAGGGTGGAGTGACACTGACTTGGTAAATCACTTCAGTCCTTTAACCATCGAGGAAGGCGCTGTAGCTCCTTTGGGGCTGGCTCTTGAAGCTGACGTCAATGTATGTATGGAGCGATTGTACTATTGTTGATTGGAATGGAAGTAAACCTTCGCCATAATAATTTTTATACATAATAATTTATTGTCCTTATAGTATACAGGATTATGTGTCATTAAAACGCGTTGTGTTGAGTCAAATATTTTAAAAGTAAATTTTAAAAAGGAAATCAATTGACGTTTTTTTTTATATATGGTGTTTCACTGCCTATTTTCTCCTATAGAGACAAAATACAAAATGCCCAAAAATAATTTTAGATTTAAATAATTAAGTTTTATAAATTTAAAATGTATTTTTTGTCAAAATTTTTTATTATGAATAATATATGATTTTGTTAGCTATAAAGAGTGTTCCTTAAGTTTTATGAAAAAATATTTGTTGAGTTTTTCGTCAGATGAGAAATTGACTTATAAACTCCTTTTAAAGTTTTTTTTTTCTAAGTTTTAAAAATTATTGTTTAGGTCGATTCTCCATCTGGTGACTTGATTGCAACCAATGAGCTGTTAGGTTAACTGGAGAAAGCATCAATTTGGCATAAGCATGACATCATAAACGCACATTCTAAGGTTCTGTCTGGCGATGAGGAAAAATGGTTACTACAGATACTATTTTGTCGTAAAGCGTGGCTGACAAGTATCTTTCTGTTTCATTTACTTGATAGTAATTATGATTAAATTTTTCTTAATTTATTCTTAAAACTACATTAAATTAAGCTCTACTGTTGTATTATAAACTGTTTAATATTTGTTATATTTATTAATAAAGATTACACAGAAAAAATTTATTTTAAAATACTATTTTGTTTTTGGACACCCCCTAATAAAGGCGCGACAACATGACAACAGTGCATTTTTTTTTTAAAAAGGGGTATTTTTTCCAACGACTAATAGTCGGGGTTTTTGGCACCTTCGGTTTTTTTCGACAGATACAATTAAAAGGCGTTTTAGTATAAATTTTTTTTTTTTGTTTTTTTGGGGATTTTTTGACAATTATTTAAATTTTATTTTGCGTAAGTACGTTTTAAATTAAAATGGTAAGGCAGTGCCAAGTGTGTAAAGTGACGGGTATGATTCCTGGATTATCATTTCACAAGTAAGTACAAACTATGCTTGTACCATTCTATCATATAATAATAAACACAAACCATGTTGGTCGCAGCTCTCGATTGCGTTTATGAATGAAATGCCTTCTCTATCTTTGATGTCAGCTCATTGATTGCAACAAAATAAGTAATTCGTTTTCGTACATTATTTAATAATTTTAGGGGAAAAAACAAATGTGAAAACGCAGTTGCCAAAATTGAACCAAAATGATTAAAAATCATTAAAAGAATGTGTTCCTTAACCATAGTTTAAAAGAAAACTCTAAAAGGGAGAAACTTATGTAATAATTATAAAACAATTAAGTCAAATATTAAAAAAATATTTTTTTTATATATATATATATATATATATATATATATATATTTTATATATATATATATATATATATATATATATATATATATATATATATATATATATATATATATATATATATATATATATATATTTAAATTAGTTAAAAAAAAAAAATAAAAAAATAATTGCTTATTCAAACTTTATTTTACATCATTTTAGGATAATTTTATCAAAAACAATTAACTATTATGCACAAAACAACATAGCTGAAGTAATTTTAAACAAAGTAGTAATTCTGAAACAAAAAAGAATATTGTTAGAAGTTAACCCTAAAAATTTAATTGTACATTGGCTAATATAAACTAAGTTGATATCAACAAAATTAAATTTGAAAGTATTTATAAAGTCATTTTGTTCGACTGCACTTTGTTGTAAAAGCTAAGGATATTTAGTACCTTTATTTTTTTGTTTTTAAGATGTTACTGTGCCTTTAGTAGAATATTAAGTATCTTTTTTTATAGTTAGATAATGCGGAATTTTTTAAAGGACAATTAATTATCACAACGGTGCTTATTTAAAATAACTAATTAATTGTGATACTAATCAAAATAACTCAAATTTATTTTTTTTATAAAATTAAATCCGAAAATAAATAATTTTTTTTTTAAATAAGTGTCACAAGTAGTTTTTCTTAATTAACCTCTTGAAGTAACTAAATTCTAAGAAACTGTTACGAATTAAATTATGCCGAAAACAACTTATTTCTTTAATTTTTTTACAAGAGTGCTAAAACTGAAAAATACTAATA
>JAHBCN010013620.1:0-24192 GCA_019359885.1 Listronotus oregonensis
TTGGTGTTGCGAAAAATAGTAGGAACCATTTTTGTAGATTTTGAGGTAATCTTCATTTTTTGTCTTAACAAAAATTCTCTAATTCGCATATTTTGGCAGATATTTGCGGAAAACTTATTTTTGGGACTTTGGGGGTCCATTTTCAGCGAGTTCCCAGCTCGAAATCATCCGCAAAGACCTAAGAATTGCGCCACCAACGAAAACTGTACAGATTTATTAATAGCTTTGGGTACTTTCAGGTCTTTAGTTACTGGACTAGTGGTGTTTTTTGTAAAAAATAATGACTAAAAAAACATAAAAATAAATGTATCCTAAGATAGTTATTTTCCTAACAAGTGCGCAAAGTGATACTTTTCCGCACGCGACTGCCGTTGCCCGAACGACGCGAAGCGGAGTTCGGGTAAGCAGTCAAGTGCGGAAAAGTCACTTTGCGCAAGCGTTAGGAACAAAATTTTCCTACGAGCGTCAGATAATACCAATATTAAAGCAATGATTATTTTTTAAATTATGTTTAATCTGAAAGAAGTACTACAACATATTTATAAATGGGAATTATTTGTTGATAACATTTACAACAAAAGAATTTGTGGATTCATCAATGCAGCTCTCAGCTACAGCCGTTGATTTCCAGCCCCTAAGTCGCTTGACATTGGTAATTCCTTCTCCAGAATCCGCTAACATAGTCGCAGAGGATCGTCGAAAACTATGTCCAGTGTACTCTTCTGAATTTTTTAATTTTAGGTATGCAGCAATTTCTGAAGGCATGTTACCTATTGAATTTATTTCCACACATTGCGTACTGCATGCTCCTTGTTTATACTGGACAAAAAAACGTCGGCGTGGGGTATGTGGTTTTCGCAAATTTGCATATTTACGGTACAATTGCAGATAAAGTCCGTTATTTGTTTCATCGGACACTACAAAGATTCTGGAAGTGTTATTTTTACTGTCAGGATTTTCACCCTATCAAATTTTCATTATCCTGTATGTCATCAATCATTATTTTTGTAAGTTCATCTCTCCTACAAGCACCGGCTAATCCAAAAATTGTAGCAACTTTTATTAGAAGGTAAATATTATCAGGTGCTTCTTTCATGAATCTTGAAACTTCTTCTTTGCTGAAAGTTTTTGATTTTTTTGGCCAGTATCCCACGTTTTGGTGTTTAAGTAGTGATGCTAGCTTGAAATATGAACTTAAATCAAGCTTCCTTTTCACTTTCAGGACACATTTTAACATAGAGTACTTACTCCATAAAGTATTAGGTTTATATGTTTTTTGCAAATCCGCAAAATAGGCCAAGAACACTTCTTCTTTAATACTTTTTGTCCTTTACTGGAGCACCAGTTTTCGAAATGACTATATTGATTCTCATATTTTTCACGAGATTTTGCTGGTAATAAATTCCAACTTATGGTATTTGCTGCATCCAGGATAGAATCTGGTAGCTCCTCATCGGAACTACTCATTTTAAATAATTATTTTTGTCGGATTTTTATTTAATTAAAAAAAGATACTATGACGCCTTTTCATTAAAAATGCTTGTTTGTATTGAAATTCATTTGTGCAATTGCTTGTTCATATGGAAACGAAGAAAAAATCTGACGTGTTAAAATCACCAAGATTACATATTGTTGCTTGACTTGTCATAATCATTTATTATTATTATACAGGGTAATTAAAAAAATGTTTTGTTTTGTGTTTTAGTTGAAATATTGAAAATTACGAAGTAACAAACAAAAAGAGAATAAACTAAAACTTGCAATGGCTTCGTATATTGCATGAAATAGCCTACAATTACTAAAATACATATAAATCTTGCTTACCTGTAAGATTTTAGAGTAGTTTTAATTTTCCGCGCAACTTTGCGCCCTCAAATGCGTGCGGAAAAGTGGACTTTTCCGCACGCTCGTAGGAAAAATAATGAATGTTTTACCCTAAAATCTTTCACTTTTAGTGTAACTAATTTATGAATTTTACGAAGTTTTTGCTGTTTGTGAAGATTCCGACAAAATTTGACTTTAGATTCGTGATCAGGGCCTCAAAAAAGCGCCAAATACAAAATTTCAGTAAAATCGGCGGTGTGATTTTTTGTGGTTACTTCTGGTTATATCTGGTTATGATTATAGGAAGCAATATTCTTTGGTTTTTCAAGATCAGGAAAAACCTTAGCTTTACTAAAATCCATGTTTCATTAAATAAAATCAATTTGTGGTTTTTATGGGATTAAAGCTTTATATACGTATTCAGAATTAGGTAAACACATACGAAATTATTCTATTTTTATAATAAATTATTAACACAATTACATCAGGGTTTTTTAAAATTTTGATTATTAAAATTGTATTTTTACGTAAACTAGTGATTTATAATAAATTGCACTCAATTTTGCAATTAAAATGCATAATTTATTAAAAAATATATATTCAGATTCGTCTAACAAGTACAGGTACAAGATTTACATAATTATAATATTTAATTAGACATGCAAATTATCCAGAGATACTTATTAAGAAAACAGCACATTTTTATCGACTTTTAAAATCTACGCATTGAAAAAGGACAGAAAATGTTACTTTTGTTTATGTTGTGTGCTAAATCGGGTTTTGATCTATATAAAGGAAATCCCCATAAACAATATGTAAAAAAGGAAACTTGTATGACGTAAGGATTTTGGCGAGCCTGCAGACGCCCCGTAACAAAACGTGAAAGGACAAGCGTGTGCCACAACGGTATTTTGTTCATGATTCAGAGTTTTAGCAATTAAGTTATGGGTATGCTTATATTTATTACGGTATAAAGAATATATTATGGAAATTGTAAAAAATGCAGGACAAGATTTTTTTGAGCTTTTAATGAAATTAAATATTAACCAAATTTTTTATGAGTATTTTAAAAGCGCATATTAATACAGGGTGTTTAAATTCGACTCTTGCCATTGGTATCTTGGCAACAAAAAGATAACCCAGGAAATAAGCCGGAAAATGTGGAAAAGTTGAAAACAAGCTACGATTTGAAATTTTTTTGTTTTTACGTGTTCTCAGGAATATTCATCACTACTAACATCTGCTTTGCAATAAAAAATGAAAAAATTAGGGTAGCTTCCCACCCCCAAATAATCTCCACTAGTAAAACTGATAAAAAAAAATAAAATTCAAAATTTTACGTCGGATATCGCCTCTCGGAGGGGTTTTTGAAGTCGCTGATTACAAATCCGCGGTCAAAAATCGTGTGAGGGTGGCTGCACTCCATCAAAACCACCCCTAGGAGATACAGAAATGGGAAAATTTTAAAAATTCAAAATTTCCTCAAAAATCCTCTATCGGGGGACCAAAAATCATGTAAGGGTGGTTGCACCTCATTAAAACCACCCCTAGGAGTGACAGAACTGAGAAAATTTGTTTGGGTTTTTTTTTTAATTAAAGAAAACTTAAAAAACGATTTTGTTACACTCGTAATTAATTTTTTCAATAATTTAACTACTTTGAAACCAAAATTCGCGCGCATATTAAATTGAAAGTTTGTGGTAACTAGACTTCGGATTCGTAATCAGCGATCCCGAATACACTCGAAGGACGACTTCCAAGGAAAAATTTTGGTTTTAAAAAATTTCCCCGTTTTTGTTATTCCTAGGGGTGGTTTAAATAAGGTGCAACCACCCTAACCTAATTTTTGACCACGGATTCGTAATCAGCTACCCCAAAAACCCTCGATAGAGGATTTTTGAGGTAAAATTGTGACTTTTTAAAATGTCCCAATTTCTGTAACTCCTAGGGGTGATTTTGATGGGGGTGCAACCACCGTCACATGTTTTTTGACCACATATTTGTAATCAGCGACCCCACCAACCCCCGATAGAGGGTTTTTGAGGTAAAATTTTAACTTATTAAAATTTCCCCATTTCTGTACCCCTAGGGGTGGTTTTGATGGGTGCAACCACCCTACACGATTTTCGTTGATCTGCGAAAAGGAAATTTTTGAAATTTTAAAAAATGTTTCATTAGTTTTACTATTGGAGATTATTTGGGGTGGGAAAACTACCTAATTCATTTTTTGCAAGACAATGTGGTGATGAAGTTCCTGAGGGTCTACAGAATAAGTACAAACAAAATTTTTAAAATCGGAGCTGTTTATCACATTTTACAGTATTTTCCGGCTTATTTACTGGGCTAAGAGATACAAGGAAATTTAAGTTGGGGAAAAAAAGCGTATAGGAAAGCCCAAGGGAAAGCTCGATAATACACCATTGAAAAATTAAAGTTATCTTTTGTACTTTTGGAAATATGGAGGAAAAACTGAAATTTGCGATTTTCGTTTTCATTTTTTTACAAGTTTATTTCAAAAGAAAAAAAATAAAAACACATTCTTATTGAAACTTCTTGCACTTCATCTATTGGTGAAGTCAAATTTTTTACGACGTTTCGTTTTCGCTAAGCCATCATCAACTTTATTTTTTTAAATATGATTCTTGATTGTTTATTGCATTTTTTTAAAGCAGTTATAGTCCCAATTACAATGATGTATAACACTTAATATTTTTCTGTTAAATAAACATATTTTCCATAACGAACAATGAGTTAGACAAGGCACGCACATGATTTCGTATAGGGGCGTTCCATATTTGTTAAATAAATATTATTTATACATTGTTGTAATTGGAATAATAAGAAGTTTAAAAAAAAATCCAGGCCGTATTTAAAAAAATAAAGTTGATGATGGTTTAACGAAAGCGAAACGTCCTAAAAAATTTGACTTCACCAATACATAAAGCGCAAAATGTTCCAATAAAATTGTATTTTTAAAATTTTTGTAACTTTCGAAATAAACTAGTAAAAAAAAATCAAGAATTGAAAATTTTAGTTTTTTCGCCACATTTCCAAAAGTACAAAAGATAACTTCAATTTTTTTAACGGTTTATAATTGAGCTCCCCAATACGCAACTTTGGCCCAATTTAAACTTCTTGGTATCTCTTACCATTTCCGAGATCCCAATATAGTAACAGTTCAATTTTAAACACCCTCTATACAGTGTGTCGCAGTTTTCATGAAGGCACCCTTATAGGTCCGAAATTATTTGTGCGATCTTTATGAAATTTTGTTGATTGATAACTACCCCAAATGTGATCTTGCCGACACAGTCAAACTTAAGATTCGCCATAGGCGTACGTTATTAGGGGCAAAAGTGTGGGGCGATTTTTCAAAATTATATATTAGCGATTTTTTAAAATTTATCCTATATGATATTCTTAATAAGCACCTTTAAAAACCTCATTATGGAAGTTTTTATGAGAGTGCACGTAAAGATTTTTCAGATACAGGTCTTCAAATAATAATTTTTTGCTGGGAATCTGTTATCGATATCAAAAAATATAATTCTTTATTTTTTGTTTAAAATAATGCTTTTTATTTGTTTTTTAGTTCTACTTCATAATTCTATTTTTTTTTAACTAGGCAAAATTTCTATCAATATATTGTTTGTAATAATTGATGTATGAAGTTACAATTAAATATCATATTAAAAAATTATTTAAGTTTTTTTAGTTATTTTGTTTATAATAATTAACGAGTTTTTCTGGTTTTTAGCCTTGATATTTATAGAAAATAATTAAAATATTTTTTTTTTGAAAAGCGCCATATATTATTCGTTCTGGCACATCAGAAGTTCTCATATAAAAAAATTACGGCTGTATTTTAAAAAAATAAAGTTGTAATGATAGTTTAGAAATAGAAAAAAATTATTAGAAACATTTATAATTTGTTCCAAATCCATTCTCTGTCTCTCTCTAACACATGATTTCTTCTGGAAATTGCCAATAATATAAATGTTTCGAATAAGTGCCATACATAATTGATTTTGGGGCCTTAAAAGCTTTTAAAGTAGTAAAAAAAAATTCAGGGCCGTGTCCAGAAAAACAAATTTGATGATGGCAGCTCAAAGACGAAACGTTGGTGTGCAAATCTAATAACACTGTTTTGTAGAACAGAAAAAGTAGCAATGAAAATGTAAAATTTAATTTGTTATATCTATTTAAATAGAGTAATAAAAAAATAAAAATGAAATCGGAAATATTTGTTTTTTTTTTCAAAAGTCTTCGAAAGTATTCGAAAATTTTAATCTTTTAAGGTGGCCATCTGCTCGGCATCAAATTATACAACTTTGCCTCCATTTAACCAAAATCGTATCTCTTTAAGTTTTCGAGATCTTAATGACGAGGCTCGAAACTTGAGACACCCTGTACAAAAATGTAACTCCATTTTAAAAACAGTTGCCTATTCTTCTTGCCTGTATTATTACAATAGTCCCCTGTAATCATAGTCACAGAGGCCCCGTTGTCCTTAATAGGTTAAAGACGGCCCTGTACACAAGCAGTAAGCCTGCATCTTACGAAAAATTTTTCTTGCTGCAATATTTTTTTCATGCAATTTTATTTAAAATTTTTCAACAGTTAAAAATATGTCGCTGCAATTTGTTCTGACAATAAGGTTTACCAACATAACAAAATTTGTAAACAACCTGTTTAAATATTTTGTAAACATAAAACGAATGCACAAATAGTTTTTAAATTGTTATTTATAAATATTTTAACCAACAACGTTTGATGTTCTTCTAGGTTAAATTTATTGTATAATGTCCAAATATATTCTTCTTCATTCCTGGTAGCCGTCTTGATTCACTACCGGAGGAAGCGCAGCCTCTTGGACTTTTTGTGCCTAATCTCCCATTATCCTTTATACCAATCCTTCCATTAGTCTTGTTCCTTCTACAAGTCTGTATAATCCCGAGAGTGGTTGGTTGATATATTCCTGTGGGCTCATTTTCGGTTGCCCAAATAATGCCTGTCTTGTGTGATTCAACGCTTCTCATTTGCACAGGATATGGTAGGCTGTTTCCTCCCCCTCATCGCACATTCTGCAACTTGGGTCCCCATTGTAAGAGCCTATCTTGTGTAGGTGTCCTCTTAGGTTCTCGTGCCCTGTTAGCAGCCCTACCGTTAAGCGAAGTCTTTTTTTTTTAAGGGCCCCCTATGAAGTTTTTCCCATGTCTTATTCTACTGATGCTCCCCAGTATTTCTCGTGTTTATTTCGGATTCATTCCCTGGTTTGCCCTTGTGCTGTGGTTTTGGTTACTCCAAGAGCAGCTTCTGGTCCAAAGTATGATGTGGATGATCCCTGTCTTGCTAGCTCATCCGCTTTTTCGCTGCCTTCCATTTCTGAATGTCCTAGTACCCACAGGAGAGTTACCCTGTCGCGTTCTTCTAAGACTTCCATCTCTTTTTGGCATTCCCATGTCAGCTTGGACTTTACCTTGAGATTTGCTGGTGCCCCCAGTGACGCCTGGTTCTCTATTGTTATGCAGAATCACTTGTTTTATAAATCAACACCTATTTCAAAAAATGGGCCCTTTAACCAAATCTTTTAAAGCAATCTTTCTCAAAGTGGGCGATAACGCCCCCTTGTGGGCGCTGAATGTCTAGAGGGGGGCGGTAAGCCACCCAGAAAAAATTGGGGGGCGCTGATGTGATTTTGGGGGGCGATGGGTGATTTGTAACTTCAGTACTTCATGTTTTAAAATTCACTGAAATTAAAATCCGTCTACTACACAACATCCATTTATTAGTTCATATTTTTATCCTATTTTATTGTATAAATATAAATTAAAAATATAATAAATAAATATTTAATATTTTTATTGCGTTCACAACGCTATTTATATCTTAAGATATTTTGTAATAGGTATCAAACACTGAAAGATATTCGTGTCTTCAAGTGTCGTAGGTTAGGTGCCCACCTCCGAAGACACGTGTTAAAATTATGTATATATTGTTGCGGCCAAGCAGAACACTTGCCGAACGCGGGATTTTTTATGTACCTAATCTAGTAAAAATAAAGAAAAAATAAAATTAAAATTAGAAGGTTCGATTATAATTCACGATTGGCGCGAACAAATATTGTTTGATTTATTTGTGCAATCCTGTATTTTAGTCCGTCAACGTTCGTCGGTCCGTGTTTGCGGAGTACAGTTGCCCAAATACACAGCCGCGGCTCGCGACCGTCCGGCGACTGACGTGACTGGAGGTATGTCGTTCGTGAACGATTCGTTTAAAAAGAACGAATCAGTGCACTGATTCGAATAAATTAATTTCCTGTTTTCAATGGATTCGAATCGTTTTTGAGCCACTTGCTCGATCGCTCTGTGATGAATATCGAACCTCGTTTGGATGATTCGTTTGGTTCATAAGGTCACTAAGGCAGAATCGGACTTAAACTCGAAGATTCGGTAATTCGGTATTTTATGACGGCAAATCGGTCGTTTTTGTGCTACGACCTGGCAAGTGGCGAGCGGTCTGTTATATTTCGATTTTGCTCACATTACCAGAGGTGTATTAGGCAAACAATTTATGCGTATTGTCGATTCGAGTCAGTTTTGGCTATTAAAAGAACTTTTTTTATTTGTTTTAACTATTCTTTTGAAGAAAGACTTAATTTGGAG
Organism: Listronotus oregonensis; assembly: GCA_019359885.1. Classification (NCBI taxonomy): domain Eukaryota; kingdom Metazoa; phylum Arthropoda; class Insecta; order Coleoptera; family Curculionidae; genus Listronotus; species Listronotus oregonensis. Next base: position 8,490 of record JAHBCN010013620.1, read on the forward strand.
GTAAATTTCTAGGTTTTTATTAATTATAGTTTTTGAAAGTTTTATTTCAACCGGGGTCATAATTAGTGATGAGCAAAACAAGACCAAGACCAAGACCGGGCTAGTCTTGGTCTTGGTCTTGCACCACTCGGTCTTGGTCTTGGTCTTGGTCTTGCTGGTCTTGCTTTTTTTTGGTAGTAATAATTTAAACTAAGCAATCTTGAATAAAATATATCTTTTTAATACTTAAATATAATTTTTTGCTTTAAAATTTTAAAATATACCAATTTTAATCTTAAACGTAAATTTAAATTATTTGATTAAAAAGCATATTTTTAATGAAGGCGTTTATTTATTTATAGCGCCAGGGCCGGATTTTTGAATTTTTTGCCGCCCTAATATGTCAATATTTTTTAAATGTAAACTACACTAGTAATTCTTATAAAAAATTATAAAACAAATTTAACAAAAGTAAAACAATTCTTTAAAACAAACAAATTTCAGGATTTTTTTATCTATTCGCTAAATATTAAAAAAATATATTAATTTACCATTACATTTTTTTAAAAATTAATAGTAAATTGGCCGCCCATAATATTTGCCGCCCTAGGTTTCAGCCTACTCAGCCTTTGCGTAAATCCACCCCTTTACAGCTCTCTATTTTTGGTTAAATTAAGACACAACCTTCTTTTATTTATTTGGTGGCATATAGAAACATTTTAGGGATAAGAATTATATAAATTTTCTTTGAAGACGCAGATAAAATTAAAGCATAAAATACCAAAACTTTGAAAAATACTGTTAAACAAAGAAAAAATTCTGATAGTAAATAAAAAAAAATTATGTGAAAAAATTTTTGTTTTAGGTAACTTTTTTCCTTTAAATTGGTTAAGAATTTGTCGTACAAAGTTTGTAGAAATACTTTATAAACAATCTGCAGATACAAGGGGGCCCAATAGTGTGAAAAATGCTCGATATCTCCTAAATCGTTATAGTGAAAAACTAAACATACTCAAATTATAGACAAAAAGGGTATAAAATGTAAAATTATTTACTATTCCAGAATTTTTCTATTATTCCACTGCCACTTAAGAAATCTCCCTTATTTTTAGCTTTTCCCCTAAAATAAAAAATTTACGGGGAAAATCAATTTCAAAAAAATCGCCACCCTGTCTGTATATTATGCTGGAGATTGTAGTTATATAGGAACAATGTCGACGTAAATGGTTTTTAAATATTATTTTAGGTTTTGACTTTTCCGTCTAAACCGGAAGTGATTTTTAAAATCCATTTATATAAAAAGTATTCCTTTATCATATGGCAAATATATTTTTTATTAATCCATTACTTTCACATTATCTTAATTTTAAGAAGCAATCTAATGGTGCTACCTCTTACAGTGTAAAACAAAAATAATGTATTTCTGAATTTTGGAAATTTTTGATCCACCCTGTAAGTGACATCACTTGATAGCTAATTAAAAAAAACATTAAAATTATGAAAGTAATATTCAGCTTCCATAACTTTTGTACCCCTAGTTTTTCTCTGTCGTAAACGATTTCGGAGATGTCAAGCTTTGTCGAACCATTGAGTCACCATCTCATTATTTTTGAAACATGTTATTAAATTTATTCGTTATCGTTGTTAAAGAACTATAGAACTAAAAGAACAAAGTGATTGATTTAATTATTATTTTATTTAAGAAACTCTTACTTATTAAATAATCGCCCCTTTTGACAGTTCTTGACACAGTTTTTGTCATGTCTGTATGAAATGCCTCTGTATATTAAATATAACAATAAAATAGTACTATTTCAAAAAAAGTTGCAGAAGTGCAAGAGTCTTGCAGGTCGGTCTTGGTCTTGCGTAGTCTTGCACACCAAGACCAAGACCAAAACGGTCTCGGTCTTGGTCTTGCATACCCCGGTCTTGGTCTTGGTCTTGCAAGCGAAAAGGCAGTCTTGGTCTTGGTTCTTGGTCTTGGTCTTGCTGCAAGACCAAGACCAAGACCGCAAGACCAAGACCGGTCTCGCTCATCACTAATCATAATAAAGTGAATCGGTTGCGAACAAATCTTTTCAAGTGAATGATTCAAATAAATCAATTCAGTAAAAAGATTCGAACTTTCCACCTCTAGACGTGACTTTCCGCCACATGCACGCATCGCACTCGCTCGCCCTCCCGCCACTGCGCCCGCTACCCCGATAGTCTTAAAGATACTCTTAATATGGTAAAGTTGCATTAATAGTGCTCTCTCTGGTAAGAAAAGTGTTGTTTAGAATATAGGTTTAATTAAACTCCAGCCGAGACTAATATGTTATTGAGATTTTTAAGGTAAAAAAAAATGGGGGGCGCTACAAAATAACTGATTTTCAAAGTGGGCGTTAGTCGAAATAAGTTTGGGAACCTCTGTTTTAAAGCCTGAAGTTACGGCTTTCCATCTAAATAACGGCCAAGAAAATTACAACCTGAACATAGAAAGTGAAGGAATTATGCTAAAACATACCCCAAACCCAAAATATCTGGGCGCAACTCTTACAGAAAACTGCAGATAAAGTAAAAACCCGCAATAACATCATCCACAAGCTTGCACACAATTCTTGAGGAGCCACTGCCGAAACAATCAAGACAAGTGCTCTGGCATTGGTCTATTCAACAGCCGAATATTGCGCTCCAATCTGGCTAAACAGTCAACATACTAATTTTTTAGATACACAACTAACTCAAACGATTAGACATATTACGGAACCATAAAGAGCACGCCAGTTCAATGGCTCCCAGTTTTAAGCAACATAGCACCACCTAAAACACGACGGCTAGCTGCCCTAAAAGCTCAGTACCAGAAATGTTAAAAAAACACGGGTATGCAACAAGTCACTTAACCAATGGGGCATTGCGGACAGCCCGATACGAGGCAGCTTGAACGAAATCCACCAACTAACTCCAGAGGCAATGGAAATATATATAAATATATATACATATATATATATATATATATATATATATATATATATATATATATATATATATATATATATATATATATATATATATATATATATATATATATATATTATATATATATATACTTGTTTTATAAGCCCTTTTTTTTTCACAGTGCAGTGTCCAACTACATTTAGGTTGGTTCCTTAAAAATCACTAAAATAATCACGAAAATAGCCGGGTTGCTGCAAGAAAAATAACGAGGGGGAAATTAATTTGCATTAATTTTTGAAAACCAGCACGCACGCATTGAAAAATTGTAGCAAGAAATCTTTTTAATTGTAAAACAGCTTAAAGTTTTAAAATAAAATTGCATGCAAGAAAAATTGCAGCAAGAAATCCATCCATCAAACTGAAAAACACCTTATGACATCAAAATCAAATGATGCTAAAACTCTCCGCACAGTAGCCGAGTAGTACTTCCTGCCACACGCAACCTATATTCAGTGACGTAAAATCTGGGGATAAATTTTCTAGTTTTTAAATTACAAATACGAGCATTAGCGTTAATTGTAAGGTATTTCAAAGAAATTAATGGGAATTTAATAATTGTTAATATGTCATATTTATGGAAGTACCAACAATATCTGACCCATCGACATGTTCATTGGGTATAAAAGAATAACTTTATGTGTTAACAGATCATTCAATTCAATAGATTCTCACAAAAAACGTGTGCTATACCTATACAGGTCTTAGCTTTATATTTTTGAGTTGTTAATTTACCTTCATAATTTTTCTTCGGGTATTTTTCGGAAAAAAAAACAGTATAGTAAAAATGTTTGCTTCAAATAATCTGTTCAACATGTTTTTAAAAGGTTTTCTCTTGTTGTGTGCCGTTGATCTACTTTTTGATAAAGTATATACAACTCCTTTGCCAAAGGATTACAATTTACCAGACGATTTTGATTTTGATGATAATTTCGAAGACAGAAAAAATTTCCATCATCATCACCATCATCATCATCATCAACACAATCAAAATCGTCAAAAGGAGGCTGAGAGTACTCTTGTTTTAAGTCACGTGGTAAGTTTTCATTATTTCTTTAATTTGTGTTAATCATTTAATTAAAAGTATTAAAAAATGCTTTATATTTAATTTAGTTATACTAATTATCATAGTTTAAAATTCATTTTATGAGTCTTTCCGTATATTGTTGTATTCTTTATACATTTTTAAACCTTATTTTTGCGTTGTGTCGTGTTTAGTTTTGCCATTCATTGTAATATTTTTTTTCTCAAATCTATTAATAATATTATAATATTTCTGTTTAATCAGTGTTTTCAAAAATTTTAAAAAATCATATATACCAAATTAGTAAACTTTTTTAGAAAATCAGAAACTACTTTCCGAAAATCAATATGCTTTTCGTAAATTTAGTGATACAGAGGTAGCAGCAATAGATCTTACCACAGATATTCAATTAAATATAGATCAGAATAAGAAATGTGCTCTGTTAAACTTGATTTGTGTAAAGCTTTTGATACGGTAAACCATGATATATTGCTTCAAAAATCATTTAATATGGGAATACGAGGAAAAATACATTGTTGGTTTGCAAGTTATTTAAAACAAAGAAAGCAATATGTTAAAATTAAAAAAAAAACATTAGTTCCTCAAAAATAATTACTTATGGAATATCACAAGGATCTATTTGGGCACATACTATTTTCAATATGTATAAATTCTATGTCTCTATTAAAATTAAAAAGTACTGTAAAAGTGTTTGCTGATGATACAACCATCATATATTTGCTAATAGTAACAGTGAAATTCAAGAAAATATTAAATATTATTTAAAAATTATATCTGATTGGTTACAATTTAATAAACTCACTTTAAATTTAAATAAATCGTCCTAAATGTTTATCAGCAAACAACAAATACAAGATAAAATGCCTTATATACCATTTAAAAATGAAAAAGTAAATTATTCTATTACTGTAAAATTTTTGGGATTATATATTGAGGAAAATTTAAGTTATAGAAAACATATAGAATATCTTCAGAATTATGTATCCTTAAAATTGCAAAGAAGTATTTATTATTGTTTAGTACACTCAAAATTGCGATATTTAATTTCAATATGGGGTGCGGCAAACTCAAAAATATTAACACCTTTAAAAAGACTTTAAAATAAAATTATTAAATGTAATCATAAATTACCATATCTTAAACCAACAATAAATTTCTACAAACCAAATAACTATTTTAATATTAATCATAGATACAAATTAAAAAACATGTATTTATACATTTCCTTAAATTAAAAGAAAAAAAAATCAAATATCATACTTAAAAAATTAGTAACTTGCATGGGCATAATACTAGACAAACAGATTTATTCGAAACAGTTCAAATTCAAAGTAATTTTGGAATAAGATTAATACTCCATAACGGAATAAAAATGTATAATAATCTACCAGTAAGAATTAAAAAAAAAATAAAAATAAATATCACTGTTTAAAATACATATAAAAAATATTTAAAATTAATTTGATTGTTTTATTAATGAGTTTTTGTTAAAGTTATTTATTGTTATTTTTTTAAATGTTATATTCAGTGTAATAAATTGTTTAGTTGGTTGAGAATTACATAAATAAAAAAATATATTTTTCTAGATTTTCTAGAACAGCATTTAAAAAGATTTTTTTAACTAGATTACACTATATCATACCATAATTTTCAAAAGTTATAAAATGAAGGAAAAATTCAATATTTACTTTTTTATTTTGCATATTTATTTACATTTTTTGTTAGGGTAAAATAATGGAGTTTGCAACTTTTAGGCATTGAAATGGTGTAAAATTTAATGGTATATTATAAATAAGAAAATAATTATTATAGTCAGATTACGTGGAAACTTTGAGGGCAAGAAAAATCAATCTTTTATTCTTTTATAAGTTTCGGGTCCTAAGTCTTTCGTGATTAAAAATCTGCTTTATCATTTCGACTTTTTAGCTCCTTGCCACGAAATCTCTAATAGCTTGAACTAAACTTGCAACAGGGCTTTATATATGGCAACTTAGTTTAAAAAAAATTAAATTTGTCGAGAGTGCCCCTAACGAATAACCATGCACGATAAATTAAGAAGTTTACATATTCTGCCTTTACAGTCGCTACAAAATAAAAAGTAGAACATAAGTTGACATGAAATCTTCGAAACATTAAAATAATAATTAGGAAATTATTGGGTTTCAAAATAGAACATTATTTTAATGAGCGCGTTATTAATTATAAGTATGTCAGTACATATCTTAAATATGCTTTAGTATGAATTCCAAAGTAAAATGTAATTTTACTTCCCTATAAAACATCTCAAAGCAGAGTTACGATCTCGATTTTTTTATCCAGTCTTGTAATTCATTGTACTGTAAATTTAATGGATTAAGTTTTATTCCACGTAATTACTTTAATTGAAATTAATTATAATCATAATCATAATTAATCATATTGTATTTCATTAATTTTTTTTATTTATTTGGGCAAACTATGTGCAAATATTTCCAGATTACTTTAGGGTTTACTTTAAGTGCTACATAAAATAGACTTTTACGGTATCCCTGTTGCAAAGTAGGTGTTTTAGTGTTTGCTATAAATTGTATTATTCTTTTTTAAATATAAGCTACTGCATTACACTGCACTACAGCTAACGATAAAGAGCTGAAAATTAAGTAGCTCAGCACCTTTAAAGTATTTATATTTTAATCAGTTACATATTTGCCCCAGGGCCCTTGGTTACGTAGCTACGCCACTGTCAACAGCTACATTTGTATAAAAAAATGCCAAATAATTAAAAAGATCAAAAGAAAAACAAATCAAGACTTTTCAAAACATAAGCAATTTATTATACTCATTTTTCTAAATGACTAGTAAATATTTATTTATAATTTGTATTAATTGTCATACACCAATAATATTTGATATTAAAAAAAACTGTGTAATTTTCAGCTTTTTACGTCTTGTGGTTACTTCTAGTTCGTTTTGGTTAGTTCTGAAATCTGGTCATTTCAATTTGAGATTAAAGAAATCAAAAACAACTGAACCAGAATGGATCGCATTGGTTCAAAACGCCATAACCATGGCAACAAACACACCTGACCAAGGGAAAGTCCTTTTCTTCATTTGTTTTTGCTTACGTCACTTACAAATTAAACTGGCCCGATAATAGCTTGTTAGATATTAAAAATACATTTAAACTATAATTTGGGAACAGGTGCTTAATACAACTTTAAGCACGAGACCATAAGATTAATATAATTAAGTTTTTTAAGAACCACTACATTTAGTCATTTAACATTAAAGTTGAACAATAACCAGATATAACCAAAACGATTTTTAATTGCATTAATATATTCATATGACATAATTAGCTTAAAAACAGATAACTAGTTTTGAAATGATTTGATAACTTTTTAATAAGTGAATAACAAATTATTTGTTAATTAGTAAAGATAACAAACAAAAAAACGTTAGGCAGGTGTTAAACATTTTGTTCTCTTGTAAAATTTTAACTAAAAAAATAATTAAACCTGAAGGTGTGGTTGAAATTCTTTACTTTTACGGAAGAGATAAAAATTATATTTTTTTCTTTAGTTTTAAAATTATTTTATTTTATTAAATAGAACTAAATACAATTCCTAAGAGAGTTCTCTAATGGCATAACAATCAAATATAAAAATCAAAACAACTTTATTTTATTAAATAGAACTAAATACAGAACTTTTTATACATATATAGTCCAGGAGGAATCGGCACATGAGTACCGACAATTATTCCACCTCAATTTTTTTTATATGATTCCCTACGGATGATATAAATACATCTTGCCTTGGGGCAACTCCATCATATTGTTTAAACCGAAATTGTTTAAACAATTGTAAGGAATTGTTATTTTTCAGCCAGACAATTTTTTTAATATTCTTTATTGAAATACAAATAAAAAAAGATCTTATGACTTTTTAGCGATAAAGTTAATTTTATTGGAGATATAAATTTTTAAAGGTTCGAAAAATCTCAAATTTGGTACTTTTAACCCATGAAAAATATTTTAAAAAAGGAATATAGCCAGAAACAAAATGCAAAAAACATTTAGGTCCGTTTTAATTTGAAGTTTTTCCAGCCTGTGAATTTTAAATATATGAATCCTTTTGGGTTTTTATTTGTTCTTTTGTAAATTACACAAAGTTGTTTCCTATTTTAATTTTTTTTAAGTACATTAAAATTGTTGTTTTTTTTCAGCTCTTTAGACATGGAAATAGGACACCGGATAGTATCCAGGAATTATACCCCAATGACCCATATTTAAATGAAACCTATTATCCACATGGATTGGGACAACTCACCAATGTAAGTAAAGGAGGAATAAAATGAGACTGTCAAAATCAAATTCTCTGTTTGCATTTTTTTCGTGATTATGATCAAGTTTTATCGTCAGTTTCCAAATTTCTCAAAAATCAGATAAATTTGCATAAGAAAATGATTATTGGGTGAAAAAACTTCAACCGTATATATATGTTCTTAGAAAAATATAAATAGTTGCGAAGTTTGGCTTTGACGACAAAATTTGATCAAATTTACAAAAAAATGCCCAATCCGGTAGATTTGCTTTTAAAACTTAGATTTTCTCCGGGGGAGGGGGGCTACTTCAAAAAAATATATTTTTTTGCGTCATAAATAAAAATTTTCTTTTTCAAAGCATTTCTTTTGGGGCCAATAGCATGCAGTATTGGCACGGAGCCAATGACAACGACATCTGACGGCTGCGTAAAATCATGCTTAAAAACCGTGGGAGATGTGTAAGATTATTTATAAAATTTATTTATTTTTCGTAAATAAATATAACAAACCTGGTTAGCACTGTAAATGACTGTTGGATAACATAACAAATGTCAAAAAAACTTCTCGAATCATTTCAAAACTCGCAAATTATTAAAAAAAACTTTAGGAAAAGATAGGAACAAAGGGTACACGGCAAGAAACGAGTAAGTTTTTCTTCTTGTTACGTTAAATTTGAAAGTTGTTCGGCTAAGCCCGAAAGTCGTTCGGCTAAGAGGGAAATTTAAATTCAACACCTTTTGTCTGCCTACATTTATCCATTTTTTCCTTTTTTCTTATTACCAACTAGCAGTTAAAAATGTATAAAATTTCAGTTACTATTTCTGCCAATATTCTTACATTCCACTACACAACAACTATTATACACCATTTTTAATATTTTATCTAATTGTTTATATTTAAATTAAGCATGATTTAACGAAAATTTAACAACAGGGGGCGCTGCAATCGATTCAGACGTCTCCACCATACACTCAGCTTCCTACCAATATATTTGGTCCCTTGTCTCACTTTTACGATAAAAAAACATTTTTGCCATGGGGTATCTAGAACGTCAAGTCGCTGTTTTTTTTACGATTTTTAAAAACAATTTCCTTTAACCTTTCAGGCCGGAAAACTTCGAGAATACAGCATAGGTACCTCCCTCCGACAACGTTACAACTCATTCCTCACCGAAATGTTTGTACAAGGAGAAGTAGAAGCCTTTTCCACAAACTACAACAGAACCAAGGCTTCCTTACAGCTAGTGCTAGCTGGCCTGTTTCCTCCTCAAAAAGAGCAGATCTGGAATAACGGATTAATGTGGCAGCCAGTTCCTTATAACTTTGTCGCCAGAGATCAAGATAAAGTATTGCTAGGAGTACTATGTCCCAACTACCTTATCTGTACGAAAAAATGTCTGCATCTTTGGAAATGAAGAATCAGTTCAAAACCTACCAAAAAGTATTTAACTACATTTCAAGACACAGTGGTCTTAATGTAACTCGATTCCAAGACATCTACAACCTCTATTTTGGCCTTTCTACAGAAGAAGAAAACGGTCTAACTCTACCTCTATGGACCCAAAAAGTATGGCCTAAAATGATTGTGGATCTTGCCATAAAGGAATATTATGTTGCGATGGCACATGACGATATGAAGAAAATGGCATCAGGTTATCTTGTGCAAAAAATTATCCAGGATACTCTTCTAAAAATCTACGGAAACGCAAACGATAAGAAACTCTATCTCTATTCGGCTCATGAAAACAATGTTGCAGAGCTACTGATGCTGTTGGATGTTTTCAAACCACACATTCCCAACTATGGAGCGCATGTTTTGGTGGAAGTTCATAAAGTAAATGGACTTTTCGGGATAAAAGTAAGCTAATTAGAATTTTATACTTATATTTGTAGTGTGCAATCATATTTTAAGTTTACTGAGACCCAATACAATCTTTAAAATAAATACAGGGTTATTCAAAATTGTTGTCAAAATAAGAAATAATGTTACTTATTCTTGACAAAATGGTGAAGGTACGTAAAAATATTCTCGCAACAGATATGTCTTGTCTATATGAGAAATTTTAGCATCGGTAAAAAATTGTTAATTATAAAATTAGCCAAAAAAGTTACCAGAATCGTTTTTACTAATGATTATTTTATCTTATTTTCAGATATTTTACCAAAACTGGGAAACCGCCGAGCCCGAACTGTTGAAAATTCCAAATTGTGAAGAATTCTGCCCGTTTGAGAAATTCATTCAACTTTTCAGGAAGTACATGCCCACAGACGATCTCTGCGGAAACTAGCAAAAAGTTTCTTTATTAAAGTTCCTTATGTCATTCTAGTCAAATTAGTTATAGAGATCCTGCTCAGTATTTTTAAACAATTAAGTAAAACCTTTAATATTTTTGTTTATAAAAAAAAGACAAAAAATATTTGTGCAATTTGTGCGAATATAATTTAGTAACTATATCGACTTTTTGTACTTAATTATGTTATTTTTATTATTCATATTATTTATTTTATGATACAGGGTATTAAAAAAGCTTATTTAGTTATAGATGTAGATAAAATTTATGTATTTATTTATTTATTTATAAAATAAAAATTTTTGGAGAAAAACATGCATTTTGAACTTAACTAGTGATAACTACAATTGTCTTTGACTTAACCCTTTTTAGATCCTTTGGGTTCCGCCCTTTAAAATGTTTTTAAAATTTTACACAATAAATGTGTCCTCTATTCATAGGCATTTATCGAACCAGATCGGCTATACAAAAAGATTAGTAAATTTGCTGTCGAATACCGGGAGCACCGGGAATCCTGTTCAAATGTGCATTTTGCATTTAGAAATGCCTTTACATTGCATTTTGCATTTAGAAATGTCTCTGGAAATCTAATATATGCAGGCAGATAATGTAATTCTTCTTGGATGAAAGGGACCTTATAAAGAATAAAGGATTATAAAGGAAAAATAATTTTATATTGGTTGTCCTGGACAACCAATATGAAATCAGTGGTCTGAATGTCTATCCCTGATTTAATATTAATGCAAGTTTAATCACTTTTTGAAAACCAAAATACAAGGATAAGCTTCAAATCTATAAAATGTACTTCAAACATAATAACTAGGCAACCAATAAAAGAGGGAATAAAAAGAAATTTCATTGTTGCCATATGTACCTCAAATAAATACGTTTTGTTTTAAAGTAATAGGTAAACTTTAATTTTGGAGGTATTTTATTTATATTGTGATAAAACACATATGACGGAGATTTTTAATTGCTTTTTTAAAGAGGAAAGACTATAAAAGCGTCATATGTACCCTTCCAGCATGTCCCTGCAAGAGGCAGCCTTGCTCCTTGGCTATGTGAGGTTCTTTCTTTCTCACAAACGCTGTTCGCATGGCTAAGCTGCAAGACTGCTTCTAGGTAAGTCTGTATATCTACATCTAATAGATAATTAATTCATTCGAATCGGTACTGATTCGAATGAATTAATTCCCTGTTTTCAAAAGATTCGAATTTTGTTTGAGTCATTGATCGATCACTCTGCAATGAAACACGAATCGAGTTTGGATGATTCGTTTCGTTCATCAAGTCACTAAGTCAGAATCGGAACTGAACTGAACTTGAAGATTCGGTATTTTAAGACAAAAAAACGGTCGTTTTTATGCTACGACCTGGCAAGTGGCGAGCGGTCTGTTATATTTAAAGCTTGCTCACTTTACCAGAGGTGTATTATAGGCAAACAATTTATGCATATTGTCGGTTCCAGTCAGTTCTGGCTATATATTTGGCAATTAAAAGAACTTGTTTTAATTTGTTTTAACTATTCGTTTAAACAAGGACGTAATTTGGAGGTACATTTAAAGGTTTCAAAATGATAGTTTGTGAAAGTTTTGTTATAAATATATTTGTTAAAATAATAATTATACAAAAATGAAATTAATGTAACTAATTTCTTTATTTAAGATAACTATCACATTTTTTTTGTGGAATTCGAAATCATGAAGTAAAAAAAAAACAACCCAGTCCATACGGCGTCATAATAAAGTGAATCAGTTGCGAACGAATCTTTAAAAACGAATCTTTTCGAGTAAATGATCAAATGAATTGATTCAGTAAAAAGATCAAGACAAGGACTCTCTTTCCTTCTCTAAGGTCCACCACTTGAGTTGTAGGTTGTAGATATTAGCTTTTAAGAAAACACTTTTACCTAGTTAAGTTAGTTTCTAAACATGTGTGCCACTTGTAACACGTTGTCAAAAAACAAAAAGAAGGGTCATATAGCTAACAAGGAGTTACGACTCCCAGTTTAAGCCATATATCTCGACAAGTTTCGCAAATCAATTGGTATTTGTGAACGTAATCCATTTGCAATAGTTGATTTTAGACATTACTTAATTCGAGTTATAAACTTAAAAAATGTACATTACAGTTCCAAGAGTATAATCAACAGAAATCAGGTACCTTTAGAGTAAATGATTCAAAGAATTGATTAGTAAAAAATCGTACGGACTCTTCTTAGGTCAAATTGGTGCTAGTTGTAGTTGTAGTATACGCAAAATACCTTTACTCTTTGATTTCAAACATGTGGCAACACTGTAACACTTTGTCAAAAAACAAAAAGCAACAAGTGGTGCGGGTTGCGTTGAGATTTGTACAAGCATCAAATTTGCGCAAATTGAAGTAGGGAGGTAAACACGTACGTAAGCTCCCCGCAAAACCGTAAACGGTAGTGATAAACTGGCAATTTAAAAAGAAAATGCTGGATAAGCTAAAAACTTTTTGAGCCATTTCTCACCTTTTAATAATTTACCGTTTTTGACTAAACATCTGTGTATTTAGCTATAAATATATTTTAAAATTTGTCGGTAAAGCTTGCAGTTGAATATTTTTGCCGGTAAGACAAAAAATAAAAAAATTAGGTTAGAATGAATTTCTCTTTTTGTCCGATTTTTTAAGTCTGTGGTCTGAAAGGAAAAAATACTTGTTTCCTGATTATAAGTGGTTTTCTTAATGTACACTTAATTATTTGAAGTAATATCCTTGCAGTACAATTAATTAAAATTAGCTAGTTTAAATACTTTTAGTGAATTGGGGCATATTATTATATGGAAGTTATTTGCTTGATTTAAAATTTGGGTTTCAGAAAAAATGCCAAAAAAAGGTCCAAAGCCCAATGGCTTCGTAATGTTCGCTCAGGAATTGCAGAGTCAGCATGGTCGTAAATATCCTTCTTTAAAAGCAGCATGTGATGCAGCGGCGCCCTTATGGGGGGTAAGAAACTGTTTAATTTGTTATGTTGTTGCACATTTTTATAATAGATTTTAGTGATTATTAGTGAAACCAATTCACACATCCAAATTTACTATATATATATTTTTTAAGGCGATGAGTAAAGATCAAAAAAGGCCTTATGAAGAAAGAGCCCGAGCTATGAAGGGGGATCCTACTAAATACACATCTGAAGGTATTGATGTAGAAAGTCTTACCCGAGAAGAACAATTAAAAATTCAAGCCGAAGAAAAAGCTCGGGAAGAAATTAGGAATTTAATTACGTTAGCTTATAGAAGAGGGGAAGATGGTTAGTATTTATCTTTTAGATATTTACATTGACATAATGAAAAAAGATAGAAATATTTCTTTCTTATTACTTTTACTAAGCTTGATTTTTGAGATTGTAACATATGCAATGATAACTTCTAATTTTAGCAATAGCCAGTGAAACGTTTTTCGTCATTCACTTTAACATTTTTTGTCACTACCCGCCAACTGATCGTTATTGGCCTGCTGAAATTGCCGTGCTGAGTTTTAGCCTTAAAGATGGTGTAAAGCAGGAAAACATTTTTCATCATTTAGTTCGACCTGGTAAGAAGTAAAATGTTTTATTTTTTACAATGACTGTTGTTGATTTGAGATGTTATCCAACTCAGCCCCAGAAAGGGATATATCAGGTAATACTATTTTAATGCTTTTTGAAAATTGGCTAACTTGACCCGATGTGTAATAAAAACCTTCTTGGAAGTAGAATTAGGAATAATTAGATTATGTGATTTGCCAACAAAGTGTACTGTATTTAATAAATGAGGATTGGATGAAAAGTTTCTAGCCAACAGAGCCATCAAAGTACTCCTAAATAGTACTTCAAGTACAAGTACCAAGTTTATGATTTTTTAAAAAGTACTTCAAGTACAAGTTCAAGTACCCATTAAAATGTACTTTGGTTTTCAAAAAGTACTTGAAGTAAAACAAGGTACTTGAAGTAAACCAAAGAAACTGAAGTAAATAAAAGTACTAGAACATAGATAAAGGATTACTATTAGGGGAATAGATAGGAAACTCTTAACCTTATATTTGATCATTGCGGCCAACGCCACCTGGCGGGTTTAGGAAATAACAGCGACTAAAAATGTGGCGGGTTCTTCAAAATTTTCGTTTTTATAATTTTATTTTTAATTAAAATAAAAACAACAAAAAAAAAACAATTGTTATTTTTTTAATTCATATATTTTTATAAACATTAATGATTATTATGATTTATTCTATAATAATATTATGCAAACATCAAAAGGCAGATTACAATTAGGTAATAAAATTCTAAGAATTAATTAAAGCAACCACTTTTCCTGCAAGAAGTACTAAGAAACAAATACGGTATGACTTTCGGACTTTTTCCATAGGCTTCACCTTTAAGTCTTCTTGACTAATTGCATTAATCCAAATATCATACAGCTAAAACAAAATTTTACTTTTTGAGTTTTCTACTACAACCCTCAGTCAAGAAAAAAATTTTAGTGGGAGTTTGGGATAAACACTGGGCATTGTAGGCCAATTATTTTAACAAAAATTAAATATTTATTAGCACAGGCATGAATGCCAGGGTATTTTTTTACTTACCTCTTGATCTTTTGAAAAAATATGCATTTGAGCATCCTTATTATAACTGTTACAGCCATTAACACAGCAGTTAAAAACCATGGCGAAAAAATTCACAATTAATAAAAAAGTACAAAAACGCTGGAATTCAAATAAAAAACCAACACTAAACCCAATACAAATCCACAATACTCAAAATTCAAAATCAAAAATGTCATCGAGTGACGCAACAGGCATTTGCGATAATTTGCGAAGCTTTGTTGAGCCCTCTGGTGAGTTTAGGAAAAAATAATTTTTACTATTTTTAGTAAACTGTTACGGTAATTACAGTTGACACGGCATGTACTAGAATAGTGATGAGCAAAGCAAGACCAAGACCGAGCTAGTCTCTTGTCTTGGTCTTGCAAGCCTTCTTGGCTTGGTCTTGCAAGCTAAAGGAAAGTCTTGGTCTTGCACCACCCGGTCTTGGTCTTGGTCTTGCTGCAAGAGTCTTGCTGGTCTTGCTTTTTTTTTAGTAA
>JAHBCN010013621.1:0-24328 GCA_019359885.1 Listronotus oregonensis
TCGCTTTTTATAATAAATTACAAGTTACGTTATTACAAAAGGACTAAAAATACCAATATTTTTATTTAATTTATTTATTTCAATAAACATAATATAGAGAAAAAAAGAAAAAAAAAAACAAATTAACCAAATAAAAAAAAGTCGTCAAAAATAAACATAGAAATAATTGATTAAAAATACAGAAAAGAATAGCAAAAAAACGGAAATTCTAAGTACTTACAAAAAACTTAAATGATTTTATTTGAATTTAAAAATATGAGTATGCTTGCCGTCTTTGAATTTATTTCGATGTTGTGTAATTATTTGTCCCGCCTTTTAAAAAAGTCGTTAACATTTCATTGAATCTAGAATTCTATAGAATCGGATTATTTAGAAAAAATAGATGTAAATTCAATAATCAATGAATTTGCTCAAAAAAGGAAAAAAATTTATTTTTAATACCCAAAATTTACTTTATGATAATAATTATTATAATTAGAAGTTATATGTGGATTTTTTTTTTTTAAAAAAATTTTTTTTAAATTTTAAACAATATTTTTATTATTATAAATTATTTAATTTTATTTTTGTTTTAATATTTGTAGTTAAATTGAATTAATTGAAAAAAGAAAAAATATATTCTTTTTTTTTTTTATTTTTACTTAAAAATATAGGGATTTCCATCACTATTCTTGTTATCCTTAAGCTTTTTGTATGTTAATTACAAATGAAATGTGAGTTAACGGGAACTTTATTTAACAAAATAAATTTATTTTTAACTGCAATGAAATATTAAAAAATCATATTTAAGAATTTTAATGCCTAGGCCCTAGGGCGCTAATTGGTTTATATCCCAGGGCAACAAAATTGATAAGAACGGCCCTGATTTTATTCATAGGTTTTTAGAAAGAAAAAAAAGTATAAAATATGAGAAACTAAGCCGAACTAACACGAACTAAATAGAACTAACCCATACAGTAGTGTTTTAAATCGAGGAATTTCCCATTAAGCGATGTCATAAGTTTGTTTAAATCGCCCTGTAGAAAATTCGAAGCAGACAAATATTTTCTCAACCCTTCTAATGATTTTTTCTCCTGTTCAAGGAAAATAAGCCGCCATAAACCTTGTTACGTAGACATTGAAACGTGCTTCTTTGGCCTTTTAGGACAGAAGGGGCTCCAGGGGGGTGATTAGTTAACAAAGTTACTCAATTTCACCCCTTCCGCTTACATCGCACGGCCTAAATTGTTCTGTGGCCCATGAGATTAATTGGCCCACTGTTCTGTTCAGTTTTATTAAGCCTTGTGTATTTCGGATTAATTAAACATGGGCATGGCGGAATATTATACAAAGCGTTTCAAAAGTAATAATAAAAATCTAATTGTAGGCAATATAGCCAAAAGCTGAAAATGACGTGAAAAAGTAATTCTTAATAAAAGTTTGGCTGGAACCGGGTGTCCAATTAAGAAAGGACGCTGGCTGTGTCTTTGGAACTATGTATCGCACATCCTTGGGGAAAAATTATTTTTAGTAGAAATAGCCGAGAGAAATAGCTGGAAATTATTTTCTACTTTCTTAAACCACCGCGGGATGGCGCAACTGCAAAGGTAAATTAAAAAACCTATTTTTTCTTCAAAATTAGCTAGTAGTAGGTACAATTTTGATAACATCAGCAAAAACTCTAACCAATTCCACATCAGTTTGGTTAAAGACTTTTTGTCGTATTTCCAATAATAAGGGTGGGGAAAGATGATAAATAATGAAACTTTTAAGTAGCTCCATCTTCTACATCTTTTATCAAAAGTGGTGCAAGTGGATACTCGTTTGAAAGAAAAGTTAAAGGTCTATTAAATGTCGTTTTTTCGGGGTTGGCTAGTTTGTAGTTTACCAACTAAAGGGCATTGTTTAAGGAAAACTTGGTTTTTCGAGATTTTCTTAAAAAACTTAAATACGAACTTATTAACTCCGCATAGATTTATTGTTGATGCGTGAGCGGATGCGGATGTCCAAATTAATGCGAAAGTTCCGCAATTGCAAATGCTGATGCCAATATTCGCAACATCCCTGATTGCGAGTTTAATAAAAGCTTGTGCTTATAAGCTCGAAAAATTTTTTCGGAAACAGTTTTGCCTCTTGTGGGACTGCTAGTAAATATTTGATAAAAACTTCCTAATTGAATAATTTTAAATTTAACACATTTTGTCGAAAAGTTTTATGAGGTTAAGATGGCGTGTGGCATACACAACTTTCACCAAAGTTTAATTAAAACTGGGTTTAATCTGTTAATACTAAGTTTTAAGAAATGCTGTATAGCGGCTCTTTACAGCTTAAACAGTATACTTCGTTTAAGGGATAAATATTTCTACTGTTGAATAGCTGCTTATTTTCCTGAAATTAAAGTCACACGAGTTTACGTCATAATATATTTAAAAACACTGAATTAGTATATTAAAAGTGACAAATAAAGGTAAACACCCAGTATTTATAATCACATTTTAATAATATTTTGCAAGCTTACTTACTTTTAGTCCAATAAACAATTAATACATTTTCAGCCGTATCTACGACTTATTTTAATGGTTTTTTATGCTTTTGGACCTGTCCAAATAAAATTTTAGAAATTTTTGCTCACGTATATGGTTAATATATAATAGGTTTATTTTAAAGTGCTCTATTTTAACACGTACCATGCCTCGTGAACCAAGGCTTGGTCATATTGTGAAAGATATAAGAACAAAATTTTAAAAATTAGGATGTAATTTTTTACTTATCGGACCCACGACCGATTTTATTGAAATTTAGTATACGGAGTTTTTTGGGGCTCTAATCACTAATCTGAAGTCAAATTTTGTCGAAAACTTCTAGTTAAGTTATAGCGCTGTAATCAAATATAACCTCAAAAATACGCGAACTTTCTAAAATTCCTCCTTCTGGAAACTGGTTACAGCCAAACTAAATAATTTTAGGATAGAACACTTTTTATTTAACAGGATAAGCTTTTTTTCATTATTATTTTCTTATTAGTTTTACAGAGAAGTTGAATTTAAAATATAAATTGTTTTTACCAGCATTAAATGTAAAAAAAAAAAAATTAATAAAGGTATTGAAAAATCCTATAAAAAGGTATTTAATTCCAGTAATAGCATTTTTTTAACCTTTTGTAAAAGGAGTATATGATAAGATAAGGGTTCATAAGGCCCCTTTACTTATATTGCAACGTGTTTTTATTTAAAAGACAGATATTATGACAAGTAAGGCAGAGGCGCATTTTCCTGAATTTGGATTTACGATTACTACTTAAAAAATAAGAAATTTTAGGAAAGTTTGTGCAGTTTTAAGGTTATGTTCGAATAGGGCGTTATGACTTAAAAACTATTTTCGACGAAATTTGAATTTAGATTCGTGATTAGCGCCCCAAAAATCTTTGTAATACAACATTTCAATACATTTCTATAAGTAAAAAATGACCAATTAGGATAATAAAACTCTTTAATAAGATTTGGTAAAAAATCATAAAACGTGCTTCTAGAAAATGCGGTAATTGTTTAGAATCGTGGCTCCACTGTTTTGGGATGTAAAATTAACATAATTCATTTTTTTTGTGAGTTGTCAAATATTTTTATTCCTAAAATTCATCAAAAATGAAATAAAAAAAAATTAAAATGTCAATTTTTCGATTAACAAACAAATTAAAAATTTAAAAATTAATATTTGTGATGGGATTTGAAACAAATCACTAGAAATTGCTAAACTTAAATGGATGCATTTTATTGACAAAAAACTTGAAAAATACCCATTTTTAATTTTCAAAATAAAAATTAACAACAAAGAAATTTTTAATTTTTTTTAAAGATTCGTAAATTAGCCGTAAAATAAAACTTAATGAAAAAAATCAATATCTCTATTTTTCTATTTTTTTTTGCCAAAAATGGGTGGAGCCGCAATCCTAAACAATTACCCAAAATGCTTTCGGTCGATATAATCAAAACAAAGTTCTAAAAACAATATCACGGATTTCAAATTTCAGAGTCACGATTATTTGAAACACAAAACAAGTGTTTAA
The DNA here is from genome assembly GCA_019359885.1 of Listronotus oregonensis. Classification (NCBI taxonomy): domain Eukaryota; kingdom Metazoa; phylum Arthropoda; class Insecta; order Coleoptera; family Curculionidae; genus Listronotus; species Listronotus oregonensis. Next base: position 4,043 of record JAHBCN010013621.1, read on the forward strand.
AAAGATAAGCAAAAGTTTATATTTATAGATAGCCGAAAGCAAGAAAAAAGGGAGTTCGAGTTTTGGTAGTTCATAGAGTGCTCCTGGAGGTCGGTAGTGGCTCGTACCAAATTAAGGGGATTAGAAATATGCTTTACATTGGGTGCTGCAAGTAGTCAATAATCGATATACAACTATATATATTTTTGAAGTAGTGAAGTATTTTTATAGTTCAACGACTCTATGTTTCCCCAGTTTTATAGTTTCTCATATGGGTGAGTGACAAAGTGCCCCGCATTAAATTGGGCCACAAGTGGTAGAGTGATAGTATCATCATCCAAGGGGTGAAGATCCCTGTATACTTCGTTACATATAGTAAAGGTGCTGGTCCTGTCCCAGTGCCCCTTCGTATAGCAGGAATAGAATGCCACAATATTCGTTACCTCAGTGACTTTGAAAGGAGGCGAACTGTGAGCTTTAGTAAGGCAAGTGTGTCAATTAGAAAATTGGAAAAAGAACCCACCAATGTTCATATATCATTTTGATATGTTATCAGGCATGGAGTCAAGAAGGATAGAGGGGGCACTGGATTTTGTAGGGACACCTAGGGCGCCAAGATCGCCGCTATTAGAAGTTACTTCAGTTCGACTCGGGCATTTGCAAATCAGGAATTTCAAGAAGACGGAAGGGTAGTCGTCATGCGTGCAGTAAATTGCCAAATAAGAAGGGTTAAGCTTACTATTCCCAATGGGTGTTGCATCGATGCAACCGAGTGTAATAATTGTTCAGAGACAAACTTCTGTGGTGTCAGGAAGGGAACCAGGTAATTTTTAGTATGTGTATGAATCTCGCTTCTGTTCGGATATGTATGATGGTCAAGCAATGGTAAAAAGGCGACATGGTGTAAGGCATAATCCACAGTTTAATATAGAGAGACAAGTTTATTACATCGTGGAAGTAATGGTGCCATTACATATAGTTGCAGGATACCTTTAGTCTTTATTAGAGGTAACATAACTCTTTGGTACAACCACATGTCCTTCCATATTTTAAGATAATTGAAAACCTTATTTCTCAACAAGACAACGCCAGACCACATCTGGCCAGAGTAACCGCAGACTTTACGGAACGACAACCCCCTATCCGCTTACCAGGGCCCTCAAAATCGCCTGATCATTCTTCGATGAAACAAAAGTGGGATGCCGATTGTTAAAAAAAGTTAAAAAGACTGCAATAGAATATTTTAAGAAAAAATAAACTACCTTATTAGATCAAAATTCAGACGTGTAACTGAGTGTATAAAAAATGGTTATTTATGTACAGGGTGGGCATTTTTTTAGGTCAGATACATTTTCTTAGAAACTGCAGACTTTTGAGAAAAAAAGTTCGAAAAAAAAGTTTTTGAAATAATTTATGCTTTTAATTAATTCCACTTTCACATATAAGGGTGTTCATTGTAGGCGACCGGTGTCACTTCCTTTTAAATGGGACACCCTATATATTATTATATTTAGAAGCGCCTCCAAAGACAAGTTCAACGATCGATATATTGTGTGGTCTGTGTGCGACGTTTCGATTTATTGAAGTTTTTTCTTTAATTTTTGACCTATTTTTAATTAATACAAATACGGTAAATTTTCTTTTTAAATTTGTTCACGTAAAGAGAATTACAAAAGCCTATTTTATTTATATTACTGGAATTTTTTTAATTTAAAATGTTACAGGTGCCATGTTTTTCTATGTAAAATTTTAGTTTTAAATGCAACCCCTGTATATAATACCAATCTATAAAGAATTAAAGACCTTTTCCAACCATGTATAACAACATGGGTCTGCAGTCACTTTGAACTATGGATGATTGTTCAGGAAAAATCAATTTTTCTTTTTCAACCACACTACACCCTGTATACTTTAAATTATAAATTAATATAGGATATTTGGTTAACTCATCTTAAACTGAATTTATTGTACTGATTTATAATATTAAGTATCAGGTTGTAGTGTGGTTGGAAAAAGAAAAATATGATTTTTCCTGAGGACAATCATCCATAAGTTCGAAACTTCAGACCCATGTTGTTATCATCGTTGAAAAGGTTTTAATTCTTTATATAGATTGGATTATATACAGGGGGTTTGCATTTAAAAACTCAAGAAATTTTACGATAGACAAAACATGGCAACACTGTAACATTTTTAAAATTAAAAAAATTGCCAGCTAATATAGATAAAATAGGCTTTTGTAATTCTCTTTACGTGAACAAATTAAAAAAAAGGAATATTTACCGTATTTTATTAATTTAAAATAGGTCAAAATTAAAGAAAAAGTCAATAAATCGAAACTCGCGACACAGACCCACACTATTATATATCGTTGAACTTGTCTTTGAAAGCGCTATCTAAATATATAATATATATGGGGTGTCCTATTTAAAATAAGAAAGTGTACACCGGTCAGCCAACACAATGAACACATTGTATATGTGAAAGTGGAATTAATTAAAAGCATAAATTATTCCAAGAAACTTTTTTCGAACTTTTTTTCATAAAAGTCTGCAGTTTCTGAGAAAATGTATATGACCCTAATAAAATGCCCACCCTGTACACTACACGTTTTTAAGGATATGTTCCGAATCATCCTGTATGAGGATTTGACACAGGTAGTACCCGGTATTTAGAGTTTTTATAAGCCCTTACTAACAGAAAGATCTTGTACGACCATAACTCTCTATTTTACGAACTGTTTTATAATCTAATAAAGTACTCTAAATTCGTTTAATTGAATTCAATAAATTTCAAAGCGTTTGGCTGCACTACGACAAATTAAAAATGATTATGGGATATCGAGTGGTTAGAGTACACACTCCGATATTGAAGTATACTTCATATTTATAGGCAATTTGAGTCAATTTGTAATGAAATTTATAGGTTATTTGTAGAGTTGATATATAGAGGTAGGTACACATAATAAATTAAAATTGTCATTTAAGTTTTTTTTTTCGGTAAAAAAAGTTTATTTATTTTTTAATAAAGTTATTTTTTCAATAAAAAACCGTTTTTTGATTGGTATTAAAATAAATAGTGAATCATGTTTATATAAAATATTTATACGGAATAATTGGAACAGGGTTTTCAATTTTTGGGAATGGGATTTCGTTTTGAAATCCCTGGATAAAAAACTAAATCCTGGGATCCCAGGATATCCGGATCAACCCTAATAATAATAATATTTTTAATAAAGCAAAGCATTAGCATTAGCAACAGCAAATACAAATTTAAAACAGAAAAAAATATTAAAAGACACAAAAAATTGTATACATTTATGTATTACAAGACGGCTAAGTAAAAAATCAAGCCACATTAAAAGCTATTTAAAAAAGCAAGAAATCTTTTTAAAACATTTACGTTTTGCTTAGTTAAATTAAAATATACTCTTAACAACACCAATGTATCTAAAGCTAAGTCATTTGGACAATGGGTGTTCCAAAGCTATAAAACCCTCACTAAAATGATTTTCTTTTAGGAGGGAGGTGTTCCAATAGTTCATTAGTCAGATATCTTAATTTTCCTATTGCCAACACACTTTTGTACGCAGGTGCATTTATCCTGATGAAAAATCACTGTTTTTTCTGTGTAAGAACATTCTTTACCCATTAGCACACATGTCAAATGAAAAGTCTATGTGGCGTCGGTATTTGAGCACGTTTAGTCCAAAACGTCATGTGACTAATAGAGAGGTCACAAAGATATTCTTTTTTAACATCACAGAGTCTAAACCTGGAATAAGGTGTTTTCTAGACGTCAGTCAGGACAGTCCTAATATGATACACCTAAACAATTTAATGCTGCAGGGTATCTAACACATTTTTAAAAATCGTAATTTTTCTACCTTATGTTAAAGCAAAAAATAAAGACAATAATGTTTTTTAAACTTGATAGTACAATTTAGTTTTTTATGCCAAAATATGGAGACTATTAAAGAATTTTTCTAAAAACAATATAGGTACTTAAAAATCAGTTTGGAAAAACTGACAAATAGCCCGTTATTTCTTAGATTTTGGAAAAAAGAAAAACAACTTTGTGCTGTGCGTGTTTTTGTCATAAAAGTAACTATTAGATGCCTTAACTGTGACGTCTTTTGCATGTTAGATTACTTGGACGTCTTTTTAGAACCCAAAAAGAAGTCTATGGGCGAATATCATCACCACAAAATCTACACGACAAAAATAAATGGATCAAAATATTTTTCTTTAAATTCAACATTTAAGTTTTTTTCTATCTTTAAAACTCAAACATCTACAGAAATGGTGCCAGTATAATTTAGACGCACAGTGGTGCGCCAGGCCATGTTTTCCCCTATCAAAATGTCGTTTTTGTTCTACATAAAGGTATGAGAGTTGGTACGTAAATTCACATAAGTATTCTTATTACCTGTAAAAAAAAATAAGAAAAATATGGCAGGTGGTTTCTGAGATATCCGATTTTGAAAATCGTCCATTTTACTACTGATTCACTTACTCATTGGCTCAAAAAAATATGAAAACTGCACGTTTTTACTCGAAACGCCCTAAAACAGGGGCAGTCATATCATATATTTAGAGGGTGTTTTAGAAGTTTGCAATCGGATTGAAGCCGGTTTTCTGGGGTCATAATTATTGTCTTAGAATTTAAAATGCTGGCAGGATTTTATTTAACTCTTTAAACTAACAAAAAAGAAATCATACCAAAAATACTTTTATAAAATAGGAGCCAAGTTCCCATCCAAAAATCTTGGCCTCTTAAAGTACGAAGATCTAAAATTAGACCAAGCTCTTTTTTTACTTCTTAAGTTTTTTACTTATATGTCTATATTAATAGAAAAAAACTGTCTGTATTAATAAAAAAAGAGCATTCACTATTAGAGACAGATCATTAAAAAAACTTGCCTAGTCAAAAAAGAACTTGCATAAGTGGTATGGCATGTTAAAAGTTTTTAAATATTTTCTTTTACTGCAAAAACCTTCCATAACCTCCTTCTACATTTCCCCCCTAACTTATCCCACCACACCTTCTCCCAGACCTCCACCCCCTCCCAACATACACTTTTAAGGACATTAATTTTGCAACTGTTTTTAATAAACTCCTTTAAAGCTTTCCTTTTACTTCCAAATCTTACTTTTCCGTCTCCTATCTCTTCCTACTCGCTGTCATCACTTTACCCCTCAAACCCCAAGAGCTTACCCAAAGCCCAATTACGGGTATCGATGCGTAACTTTCACTGCCTACCCCTTTTTTCATCCTCTTCCTAAATTCTACCCTCACCTTATCACGAACCCTCCGCCCCTTCTCGTATCCCAACATACACTTTCATGGGTACGGATTGTGGATTGAACTCCTTTAATGCCATTCCTTTCTCTTACAACCGTTCCAGGGGAAGTATTCCGATTCAATAGTCTTTATCCTCACAGTGTTGTTCTCTTCCCTCACCCTCTCCACATGTCCCCGCATAATCTATGCAAACTCCCACATACCATTTAAAAAAAACAGTTACCATCGATACCAGTAAAAATAGGATGTTGGGAACTAGCGTAGATTATGCGGGAGTGCGAAGTGAGGATAAAGAGTAGGGAACCGAGATAGAGGAGGGAATGGCATTAAAGAAGTTTAATAGGAGGAGCTACACAATCGGTACACAAAAAAAGTGTATCTTGGGGCTTCAGGGTTAGGGTGCAGGGAGTCTGGGAGGGGTGTGGTGTGTTAAGGTGAGAGTAGAATGTGGCAGGGGTTGGAAAAAGAGGTGGGCAGTGAAAGCAAATACTTTAAAGATTAATAGAAACAATCACGCATCTCAGATATTTGTGAAAGTGTCCGTTGGTGTTTTGGGTAAGCTTAGGGTGATGTGAGGGGTAAAGTGATGACAGAGAGTAGAAAGGGGTAGGAGACGGAAAAGTAAGATTTGAAAGTAGAAGAACAATATTTGCAGAATTAATATCCTTGTAAATGTACCTATTACCTATTGGGAAATTGAGAAAAAAATCAATTTTTATTTCATTACGGATTTTGATTTTTTAAACCTTCAAAAATAACTCTCTAAAATTTTTTACGAAAATTCGAAACCAAAAACGAGATACAACAAGTTTAGTGAGCTCGCGCTCTTGGCTCGCCGTAGGTTCTATGCAGCTGCCACACGCTTGGCTAACTTTTTTTGATTCAAACTTACCGTTTCAGAGATTAACTGTCCGCCATAAGCTGTGCATAGTTTGGAAAATTTTAAAAAATATATATTTTTTGAATACTATAGAAAAAGTTTGATTGCTCTATCTAATAAATAAAGTGTAGAAAAAAATATTGAAAATGTGTCTTTTTTGAGCTTTAATAGGAAATAGTACCTTAAGGCTTTAGGGAGGGCTGGCGGTTGGGGAAAGCATGTGGTAGGGTAAATAAAGAATATAGGACGGGATTAAGGACAGGGGTTGACAGTAAACAGAAAGGTTTTAAAAAGGTTTTATGTAAGTTATAATATGTTGCACAATTGATACTTGTGAAAGTGTGCTTTGACAGCTTTGGGTGAAGTTTGGTTGGTAGTGTCCATTCAGCGCACTACTGCAAAATTTTAGCGAATTTATCAGAGAACCAATTTCCACAAGGATGGTGCGGGGTCCTTTTAACGGCCCGGATCATCAAAACAGGCGATTAAGATAACAATGGACGATCCAAAAAACATCTGGATCGTTGGCATGCGTCACCTGGTCAAAGACACACAACGACAACGACAGACGACCCTTCTAAGAAACTAACAGCTGAGGTCCTCCTTCTGGGGCGCGCTCAGTTAAGACAAGTAGTAGAACAACTGACAAGCCTGTGTCATCTAAGAAGACACTTGTAGAAAATGGGCATACATAACGGTCCCACAACATGCTCTGCGGGCAGTAGGAGGGAACAGCTTTACATAAAATATACAACTGCAATGCACTGACATGTAAAAGACATGTAAAAGACATAATATACTGTTCGGAAATATAAAGAGCGCCATTCTTCTTGTTTATATACATCTTGATAGAAATCTGATAGACCTGATAAAGGAAAGCGGACTTCTATAACAAGAAGGGGAAGTAGAATAAGCTAATAGGTTGCAATGCAACCTATTGGCTTATTCCTCAACGGCACGCGACCAATCCCGCTTAAACCAACCAACTAAGATTCGGTAAAAACATTTCACACCTAAATAAAACTAATAAAATCACATTTAAAATAGAGACATTTTGGTTATGTGAGAAATACGAACAGATAGAGTTGCCGCGAGACACGAGATACGAGACGTCTCGTCTCGTCTCGAAGCCATTTTGTCTCGTCTCGAGAGCATTTTGTCTCGAATTTCGAGACAGACGAGACAAGATAAAAATCCCCGAGACAAGCTCGAGACGAGACGAGACGAGACATCTAGAAAAATTTTAATAACTTAAAACTTAAGTGAACTAACTGTAAGAAATCTCCAACAATATATTTTTAGTTCTTAAAAATTATACAGGTTGTTTAAGATTAACGGCCGAGTGATGATCGCGTTGTTAAATTTAGCAATGGACTTAGCAATTGTCAAAAGTTAACAACGGTATAGAATGTTTAACAAAACGTCATTGTCAGTGTTATTCAATGATTTTAGTAGGCAACCTGTCAAAATCTGACATTTTGTTAAACATTCTAAACCGTTGTTAACTTTTAACAATTGCTAAGTCTATTGCTAAATTTCAACGCGATCCTCGGCCTTAGGTTTTCAAACTTCGACAGCAGTTGGATCTTGCAAAAATAAGTTTCTATAAACATAGGTCAAGAAATGCATCGTTTCAGAAATACAGTGTGTTAAAACAAAGAAGCTAAAATTAATTGCTTTAAAAAGTATATCACCCTGTGGTTTTATTATTTTTTAATTATTTTGAATATTTCACTCATGTACATATTTTCCCATAAATGTGGTATTATGGAAAAATTACATCGGAAGTTCCACGTCGTCTAGGCAACGTGGTTTTTCCACTTACTGTCAAATTGACAATACGAAATTTTAAAATAATAATGACGGTTTGTTAAATTAATATTTAATTTTAAGTTAATAAACTTTATCTACGTTTTTGATTCGTGAAATATTCTCCCTAAATACCGCTCGTGCTTTAAAATTAATCAGATATATTTACTCATGCGTGTTTTCTTTAAAAATTTCACTAGTCCCTCGGACTCGTGAGTTTATGAGAAAACACGCTATCGTGAAAAATTATCGGTAATTTTTAAGCACTTGTGGTATTACCCCAATAAAACAACTTAAAATACAACTATTTGGTCTCTTGATTTTTTTTAAATTTTGCTTTGCTTTCAAGAAAAAAATTAAAACCAATTCTTTTTTTATACCCTTTTGAAAAGTAGGAGTTTTACTTTGTCTCTCAAATAACGAGAAAGTTGTATTTTAAGTTGTTTTATCAAAATAATTGTTTTTAAAAATTATCTACAATTAAAGCTTTTTTTTAACTTTAGGACCCTGCGTATTTCCAATTTAGAATACTTAATTATTATGGAAAAAGTTAAAAATTGGTAAAAAAAATTGAGAATAAACATTTCTAGAACAAAACATTGGATATAACAATGTAATGATAAAATATGTGTGTTCCATTTAAAAAATATGTCTTTTTATCACCACCTTTGTGGGCAGACAAAAATTAGTTTAAAAAATGTGTAACATGTACCTAAAAATAAAAAACGACGCCGACGGGTCCAAGCATTTTTATTAAACTTCCGAACTATTTTTTTTTAGATTATCCTATACATTACTAATGCAGACGAGACGAGACAAGGCTTTATCTCGTCTCGTCTCGTCTCGCGGCAACTCTATAACAGAAACTTTGACACAAATATTTGCTCTTACAAGATTATTTTGACATATAAAGTAGGAAAAGTTGGTTGACTATTAATGTTTATTGGTACATATGTCAAAAATGATACCATGTCATATTTTCTGTTATTTTGCAAACAAAAAATTCCATTTTTAACTTTCCGGCAAAATCTCAAGTCCATTTCATGTATCATTATTTTAACATAAATATTTTCACTAATTAGTATCGCCCAGAGTACACTGGAGGATGAATATTTCCAAAAATATCTTGAATTTCAATGGTAACCAAACAAAAACCGAGTCTCTTATTGGTTTAAAAATGTGGGTGTGGAATTTTCCATAATATATATATTTATGATGGTTTGCACTAAAAATTTACGCCCGTTGGCTTAACAACTTAATAAAAAAAGCAATAAAAGAAAATGAGTGGCAAATGACGTATAAAATGACGGATCTGTGTTATAAAAACCCTTTTCCAGAGCAATGTCAACACGGCGAGAGTTTAATGGAGCACTATATTCTACAGGGTACAAATTATAAACGGGGAAATGGGGTAAACGCACCCCTTCCGTAAACACTTATTGATATACGAGGGGGTCTGTTTTAAATGTCTGTATACCTAGCCTGAATTAAGTGCATACGCATACCTTTTCTGAATGATTTATTTATGGAAAGGGGTGAATTTTGACGTATAATTGCTATATAATAACGTTTGTGTTGATCGAGCGTAACTTTAATTTAATTAAACCTAAAATGAATGTCCCCAAGGCATAAAAAATATTACAGATATTTTTTATATTTTTTTTTCTGAATTTTGTAGATAAGAACCCAAACAAGCGTTGGCAAACTAATGGCACGTGACGTTTGAAGGAAACTTAGCTTCCTTTTAAAACAATTTATATCTTGGACTACATATTATATGAGATCATGGTAACAAAAATTATTGTACCGGTTGGCCAAATAAGCGAGGTAAGCGGCTGTATCTCAAGACCTGCTAATCTGAGAAGAATGGATTTTTTTAAAATTATAAATGTGACCATAAAAAAACTCTGGAAATTATTTTCGAGTTTCTAGGATGGCCGCTAAGGGGCGTATTCGGTATAATAGTTCATAAAAGCTTTTTTTCTCGCTTATAGTGGGTCTAAAAATATTATCATGGCAATCTAAGATCATTTTTGAATAAAAAACCTTTCATCAATTTTTTTGACAGTTGTCAAAAATAAAGTAGTGGGGGAAGGTTTAACCCCGAAAAAGAAAAATGCTTGTAGTGTCAGTTTGGCTTGGCCGATTTTACTGAAACAACTTTTGATTAAAAGAGAATTTTTGGAACTATTTTTCTATAAAAATAAAACAACAATTTATTCTTCCATTTTTCAACTTATTTATTTCCTTTTTTTTAAATATCTCTCAAAACTTAAATAAAAACATAAATTTTTTCTTACGATAATAAGTAGAGCACTAAAAACTAAAAAAATAGTGAAAACCGCAAAACGATAGCTCTATTTATAACGAAGTTATTAACAAAAATGTTTAAAATTTTCTGAAAGCACCAACAGCGCGTCCTTCTGCGCATTGTTCGTCGCATAAACGAGTTATCAATGTTATCATAATCAAATAGGCCATGAACGTATTAAAAGTAGTCAGTTCTTATTATTTTTAGGTTTCTAAAATGTCCGCTAGGGGGCGTAACACTAACAACGTAATGATTATTAAAATTAACGAATTCTTTCGAAACAATTTATGGTCTTGAAAAAGACCTATTATTGACATGTTGATCTAGTATCTCCCTAGACGCTCAAAATGTTCGCCATTTTGTTCCAGACATTGCTCGACTGTCTTGTGTTGCATTTTCAATTTCCGCCCTGGGCAGCCCGTAAATTGCATTGCGAATTCTAAGGATCATATTTTCTCTGGTTGTAGGCCTAGATTGCAAAACAAGATCTTTTAATCGTCCCGATAAGTAAAAATTTAAAACGGTCAAGTCGGGTGACATGGCTGGCCAGGGAAACAGGCTTCCCCTTCCTATCTATCGATCTGTATATTCCGCATTTAGATGTTCTCGCACATTAATTGCAAAATGCGCTGGACAGCCGTCAAGTTGCAGAAACCTATTGCGTCTTAGTTCCAGATTTACATCTTTTAATCAAAATTGGCAGTCTATTTCTAAGGAACTCCAAGAAGAAGTTACCCGGTAGTGCCTTGTCAAAGAAATATGGTCCTATAATTGTACCGCCTATTATAACACACCATACGTTGACGCTCCAGCCTCCTTGATGCTGAACTTGTTGCATCCAATGGGGATTGTGGCAGACCAGTAATGCATGTTATGGCATTGCTATTAAAAGTAGCTTTATCTCTTCAAAAAATCGTAGATAGGAATTGAGGGTTTTCGTTAATCAGGCCGAGAAGCCAATGGCAATAGTCAAGTCTCCTATCGAAATCCATTTCCGTCAAGGCTTGGTGCAAAACCAGATGAAGATGTAGTCTAAAAGTAAAAAAAAACGGAATCCAATTAACTTCTATAATATTTAAGGATTTTTTAAATTTAATAAAAAAATATATAAGTACCTATACTCCTGTAAAATATTTTGAACGGTAGTTCGCGTCATTCCTAATTTCAGGGACAAAGTTCTTGTGCTAACATGAGGATCAAACTGTATATATGCTAGAACATTGATAATATTCTCTTCGGATCTACCAGTACGACGTCTCCGAACTACAGGTCGATGAATACTTTCAGCTATTGCTGCATTTTGAAAACATTCAAAATAAACAGCTTATAAATCCACAGCCTCGTCATTAGTAGGCATTTTAAATTGAGTTAAATGACAACCAAAATGCAAAATGATCGTTTTGACGTTTAAACCTAATGTTTGCTTACCAACAAGTTTTTGTTTCCAAAGCCTACAACAATTTAGTACAATGATTTTATTTTTTAACAACATCCCCGCAAAAATATCAAATTATCAGCCAGGTCACTCGACTTGACCGTTTAGATTTTTACTTATGGGGACGATTGAAAGATCTTGTTTTTCAATATAGGCTAAAAAGAGATATAGTTTTGCGTTTTTCACAATTTTTTTTTTAGTTTTTAATGCTCTATTTATTATCGTAAAAAAATATATGATTTTATTTAACTATTTAGAGATATTTAAAGAAATAGGAAGTTAAAACAACCCTTTGCGCAATGGAAAAATAAATTTTTTTTTAAAGAAAAATATTCCAAAAATCTTTTTAATTAAAAGTTGTTTCATAAAATCGGCCAAGCGAAACTGACCAAAGCTTTTTTCTTTTTCGGGGTAAATCTTTCTCCCCTTTATTTGCAGCTGTCAAAAAATTGATAAAAGGTTTTTTATTTAAAACTAATCGTAGATTGCCATGACAATATTTTCAGACCTCTTCATTGGGATTTTAAGCGAAAAATTTAAAGTTTTATGAACTATTATATCAAATACCCCAGGGCCATACTAGGAACTCAAAAAAATTTTGGGGTTTTTTTATGGCCACATTTATAGTAATAAAAAAATTTATTGTTCTCAGATAAGCAGGTCCTGAGATACAGCCGCTTACCTGGCATATTTGGCCACCCGGTACATGAGGCTATCGGTATTTTTACCGATATGACAAAAGTCATATTTAAATATTATTATGTAGCTTTAAAAATGAATGTGCAAGTATTTCCTCGAATTAAATTTAAAGCCTCAAGGCATAAAAAAAATAAAATGATTATCATTATAAAAGGTCTCATTCGTGCTTTTAAGGCTAAACTGAAAGATACTACTACTGGTAAAGATATTCTTACCATAAGTATTTTTCTAACAGAAAAAAAATCGCCCGAGATTTAGATTTACACAAAAAACCAGACCAAGCAAAGGTCACTGAAAAGTTTAATTTTTTGTTTTCGTTTTTCAAAAATTTTTCCCTCACTAAATGACGTGGGGTACAAAATTGGGGATTTGGGTTCTTTGAGGCAAAAATTTGTCCATGCTTTTGATGTTGCCAGTAGGGGGACGAAAGTACGGCTTACCGCACTTGTTTTAAGGGCCCAAAAGGGTCTCCCAAACCCCCGTCCTTTAAGGTTGATTTGGGGGGGGTTTAAAAGGGTTTTTGGGGTTTTTTTTGCCCGTTGAGTTTTTTTATCAGCGTGTTAAAAACTATTACTTTGCAAAGTTTTAAAAAAATTTGGGGAAAACCTTTTTTTTCCCCTTTGGGGGGGCCTTTTTTAAAACTTTTTTATTTCAAAAAAAGTAGCTCCAAGAGACCTAAATGAGGATACTTTTTTTGACGACGGGAATTATAGTAACTTCTTTTTTTAAAAAATAGGTCAATATAAAGGGTTAAAAAAAATTATGCCATGTAAAAAAAAGGGGGTAAGCTGTAGCTGGCGCCCTCCACTGGCAACATTAAAAGCATGGACGAATTTGAATTTTTCGTCAAAAAAAACCCCCCCAAACCCCTTTTTATATTTTTAGTGAAAAAATTTTTTACGAAAAAACGAAAACAAAATTAAAGTTTTAACCCCCCGTATCTTAGTTATTATCAACTTTTAAACAAGTTTACGTTAATTATTATTTCGACCTAATTTAAAAGGGAAACTGCTGTTGCTTTGTGACCCTTAATTTTGGGACGCCCTTTATATAAAGGAAATTTTTTTGGTTTACAATTTTTTTTAAAAAACAAAAAACTGTTAGTTTAAAATATTTTCGACGTCGCGGGGGTTTAAAAAAGTAAGAATTCGCTGTTAACAAGGGGAAAAAAAACAACAGTGCTATTGTACCATACATATCTTTGAATCCCCCTGGCTTTAAGGCATGAGTGTATAATACCTCAAAGATGGGTACTTACTTTTAAAAAAGAAACTTCTCTCTTTATCGTTACATTTCTACCTCCAACTTGTACTTGTCTAACGAAAGGCACTTAATGTTTTTCGGGTCTTCTTTATACATACGTTGCATTGCGTATTTGTGACATTGCGATTTGGTGCCATATTTTTATATAAAATTGATAAATGACGTATAAAACATTTAAACTCAATAATAAAAAAAGTTAACTTCAAATAATTATGTAAAAATACTGATGCAGCTGTACACTTTAGGAAAATTATGAATGACTGACAGCCATTTTATTCTTTTGTTTATAAAGTCTTTATATCTCGGCCAACTATGCGAAATTCAGTTTTAAAATTGAAAACATCGATTTAAGGTCTAAAAATGCGGAAATCACCATAAAGGTATTATATATTTTTAAGAAGCTTTTATTCAATATAATTTATTGAGTTAAAAATATACAGGGTGTTTTATAGGAAAAATCCTATGTTTGGTTCATATCTGAAAAAATATTAAATTTGACAAAAAATTAACTACACCACTCGATTTTACGTAAAACGCATACTAATGTTAGTTTCTAAGAGAACCATGAAAAATCTTTTAGTGTTATCTTTCGTTTCATTAAAAAGTAGTGAAACTTTGCAAGAACCGCAAGTCTCTATCTTTAATAATAAACAAGATACCCTGCAATTAACGGTATAGTATTTTCAAGATTTAAGAAAATGACTAAAAGCCTCGACTGCTTCTGAGTGCAGTAAAAACCCTCGAAATTAGCATTTATGGTACTATTGGGGTGAGTTGACCTAATTATCACTTCCCGACCGTACAGGGACGTATTTCTACCTGACTGGAATCTGGAATACTATAAGTATTCATGATGTCTATTGCCCCAGGTTATATCTAAACGTAGGGTAGGGTAAAGTGCGGATTTAAACTATTCTCACCTCCGTTATGCATGGCCTCTTTCGAGGATTTTGTGCATTTGGAGATGTAATGGATATGTCTAGTCATTTTCTTATATCTTGAAAAATACTATACCCCTGAAGCATGGGTAACACCAATAAAAATGTGAAATGTAAAGGGGCGCGGCATTCGAAAACTGTATCTTTGTACTGCAAAATCCCGTTTGGATTAAAATCGTATCTGCTTCCTTTCTCGAGATTCACAAAAAATAAAATTCTTTCAAAATTTATAAAAAAAAAAGAAAAAATAAGAGGAAATTTCGCGGTTAATTTTTTACCCTTACTTACAAATTAAAGTTTACATTAAATTTAAAGAATAATTTAGCACTCAAATGTGTTAAATCTAACATTCAAAAAATGATATTTTTTAAAACTAACAAAAAAAAAGATTGGACTGCAAGAGGAATCTTTTAAAGCTATTTTTTATTGCCTATAATTTATTTACTAACCCTTGTAAAATTTATCTTTTTATTGAAGTTGGCAACATGATATAGAAATAAAGAATAACTTATTAAAATTAAGTGGGGTTGTTTATGTTGTAACTACTTATAAATACGTAAGTACATTTAGTATACATTAAATTTTTAAATAATCATTTTTTAAATAGTTTATGCATCTACATATAAATATAAATAAATTATAAATATATGCTTCAAAAGAAAAATCTGTTCAAATACGTTGAGAAGAAAAATGAACAACAGCTTGCTTTAATCTCTTAGGATAAGATTTGTCACCTAACAGATTTATTTTAAATTTATTTCAGTAATCTAATTTTTTTTTATGGACGGATTCCCCAGCCTGCTCTGTACAAAAACCAAGTCCGTTTCCATTTAACGATTCCAAACAATCTGCTAAGTTAACCACATCGGTAGCTTCAAGTGATTTCTGTAATTCATTTATGAGGTTATTCAATTCTTTGCTATCTAGATCCACAATTCTTGTAGAAAAATATTTGTTCACAATTTTGTCCATTGTTGTGAACGCCGAAATATATGGTACTAGTTTGAAGGGCCCATAATGACCGTAGATGTCAGGATCCTGAAGTTTGTCAGCATTTTTTAACAGCTGCCTGCAGTGATTACCTTCAAAAACTTCACCTTAATGTTTCGGGACGAATTTCAATTAAACAGTTTTTTTTGTAACATATATTTATAATTTATTTACATTTATACGTAGAGGCATAAATTAATAAAAACATTATTTATATATATATATATATATATATATATATATATATATATATATATATATATATATATATATATATATATATATATATATATATATATATATATATATATATATAATATACTAAATGTACTTACGTATGTATAAATAATTACAACATAAATAACCTCACTTTATTTTAATAAGTTATTCTTTTTTCTATATCATGATGCTGACTTCAATAAAAGAGATAAATTTTACAAGTGTTAATAAATAAAAATAGGCAATATATAAAAGTTTCAAAAGATTTCTGTTGCAGTTAAAAATTTTTTTGTTAAATTCAAAATATACATATATTTTTTTTAATGATTGATTTAACAGTTTCAAGTCCCAAATTTGAAAAATACATAAAGAATATGATAAATTTTGTGTTAAGGATTTAATAATACTCTGAACTAAATGTTAACTTTAACTTGTAAGTAAGGGTAAAAAATTAAATGCGAAAATTCGCGAAATTTCCTT
Organism: Listronotus oregonensis; assembly: GCA_019359885.1. Classification (NCBI taxonomy): domain Eukaryota; kingdom Metazoa; phylum Arthropoda; class Insecta; order Coleoptera; family Curculionidae; genus Listronotus; species Listronotus oregonensis. The sequence continues at coordinate 20,350 of JAHBCN010013621.1, forward strand.
ACTTCTTCATTTTTTTTTTTTTATAAAATTAGAAATAATTTTATTTTTCGTGAATTTTAAGAAAGGGAGCAAATACGACTTTAATTCAAACTGGATTTTGCAGTACAAACATAGAGTATTCAAATCTCGCGCCCCGTTACCTTTCACATTTTTATTAATTATACCCATGCTTCAGAAATACCGTGAATTACAACAAAATTCGGACACCATGCACAGCAGATATTAAAGTTTATTACAACCTTTGTTGTACTGTGTTAGATGAAACAACAGTACCATGAAAGTCTACCAACTTACTAGCCAAAGCTGTACGAAGAACTGTTGTTTCACAAAGAACTAGGTTCTTCGTCTTCTTTGTTCAGGCTTTCTAAAGTAAGAGCCAGAGTTTCTGAATCTTTCTATTGCATCCAATATAGTACTTTGAGGAATGTTAAGGACGTTTGCGATGCGATATATCGCATTTAATAGCCATTATTATGTAGAGCAATAATTTTTCAACCATTCCATTGTTAATTATTTAAGTAATCATGCTATTACGTCCATAAAAAGTGCAGTTGTTTTAAATATATGACGGAGAAATGTTTAATTGACTAAATCTTCATGTTGGAAAATGATTCTGAGGTCAATAAAAAACACTCACTCAAATAAGATAAGGTCTTATTGTGAGATTTAAAATAGTGTCTACTTATATCTTAAAATTCCACAGGGTGTTTAAGGGAATAGGGAACAAAACCGTCATTTCATTATCATTCGTATAATTGCAAAGTTTTGAAAAGTTTATAGACGCGTTGCCAAGTTGGATCATGAACCGAATATACGTAGGCTGCTCCATAAGTCTTGCAATATGAGAAACATAGCAAGTTTGAACTTGTTGGAATGGTGGCATTAACAATAATAACAAACAAGTCCACACAAATGCTCAGGTTATTCCTGAGTTCAGTCTGTTTGTTACGTGATTAGCGGAAAGTTACAACTTCAAACGTGGATTATCTTACCAAGAGTGCCATGACGAAATATCTGAAACTTTTGGCGATAAGTGTCCTTCTGTCTCTACCATATTCCGTTGGTATAAAGAATTTCAACAAGGAATCTTCAATTTAGATGATGATGAAAGATCGGGCTGCCCAGTGACAAGCAGGTCTCAAAAAAACATTGCTGCAGTTAAAAATATAAGTTACAGCTAATCTACCTTAATTTCGATTTGGCATGAAGATTTAAAAGTAAGAAAGTTATGTTTTTTATGGATCCCTCATATATTCGATGAAAGCTAGCGAGCACCGCGTGTCCATTGGTGTAAAAAAATGTTGAAGAAATATGACTCTGGCCATTCAAAGGATGTTGATTCAATCGTCATAGGCGACGAAACCTGGTTATATTTTTTCGACATTCTCAGTAAATCTTAATCAAAACTATGGGTGTTCAAAAATGAGCCAGCCCCGACCAAAGTTAAACAACAAAGATCAGTTAAAAACAGAATGATCGCAGTAGTCTTTGCTAAAAGAGGCTTTATAAAAAGGGTGGTGTTGAATTCACCGTCACCGCTGCCTGGTATACAGGCGTTTGTTTACATTAAGTTATAAATGAGCTGAAAGAATTGCGACCAAAGTCACGTCTCAGTACTTGGTACTTCCACCACGACAACGCGTCGGCACATCGGGCAAGCTTGACTCAGAAGTTTAAAAAAAATAAAAACAACGTCCCACCTTCATCTGGTATTCCCAAACCCGGGGCTGGCTGAACTGAAGCAACAGGTTCAGGGTTCAATTCAATGGTTAAAGTCAATGCTTGTGTGGTCCTAATTATTCTGTCTTTAGTAAGTATACCTATTCATATAATGAATAACTTGCTGGTTTCCTGGGGGTTGAACTCCTTGATACAAGTATTTGCAGGTAAGTTAAATTATACGATATTTTTTTCTATGTTTTGTTGTGTAGAATAACGAAAATTTATCCTGACGCCATGGTGGCTATCTCGATGGCTATCTAAACGATTTTTCCTAATGATATATTTGTATAAAAATTTTCAGAAATAGGGTTTTTTTCTACTTTTTCTACTACTACTTATTTAAAAAAAAAAAAACCTTTATTATGATGAATAAGCTGGGTTAGGGTAAAGACAAATACTAACTGTTACCATCAAGAAACTTTTTTTTTTGGAAATCATTACTAAAAAAGTTTCCCATGTGGTGCAAGGATTTTTTAATGTAATTATTCCATTTTTAGATGGAGGAATAAATTTAAATGAGAAATAATTAGACATTGTAATTCCATCAAGGGACTTGCAAATACATTTTAAGGATTGTTTAGAAAAATACATTCGGAGGAAAAAAAAAACATCATATCTCGATACATGTGCTTTTGGAGGTACATGCTGATGATTTAACATTTGGTTTAACGGTAAGTTTTTTATTTAACAGGATGGTTTAATTTTTTTTTTAAAACCTGTTTGATGAGATGAGAGGCTAATGTTGGTCCTAATCAAACAGTTAAAGTCTATTGTTTTAGGACATTCATGACCCAAAATTTCCCCCTGACTGTACAGAGACCCCGTGTACTATGACGGTTTTTTTAAACCCGGAAAAAGAACTGTAAGCTTTAGGCCAGCAAGTTCCTTGGCATCTACAACTCAGCAACTTCCTGGACGACGTCCCAAATGAGTACATAATTTCCCCAAAAACAGAACAGAAGTTTTTTTTATGGGGCAAAAAACCTTTTGGACGCAAGACTTTCGAAACAGTTTTGGGAATTCGTTTTTAAAAAACCCTTTAAATGTATAAAATTAATTTTTATAATAAAACACTCGTATTTAAACAATTAAAATTTTATTACAATAAATACTACATCAAATTAAATCAACTGGGGGTTTAAAGGTTGTTTAAATGAGACTTTACTTCAAGATAAATAATAATAATTTTTGAAAAAAAAATAGATTTATTTTTTTTAATTTAGTTTAAACCTATTTTTTGTTTAGATTATACATTTTAATGAACCCTTTTCATTGCATTTAACATATCCATTAATTAAAAAACCAATGAAATTCAATAATTTCTTATGTTAGTTTAATTAGTTTTATAAGATCACAATTTACTTCGATAATTCTTATTTTTGAACTAATTTCAATGAGATATGCACAAATAAAAGTAAGGTACTTATTTATTTAATCACAAATGTCATTCAGGTATTGCAAATTCAGTACTCCATTGACTCAATGTGTATCCCATTCATACTATGAAAGCGTTTTCTGTGTGTAGACTCTGATTGCATGTATTTTAAAAAATCTTGATAAATACTTCTGTTTTGCAAAACTTTTTGAGCAACCTATGTATAAGTATGTTGTATATTTTATTAATTTGGTATATAAATCAAATAATTACTGAAAATTTATTTTCAACATTTTTTGTACAAATAATTTGGCTGCCCAGTTTTAAAAAAATTTCCTTCCTAAAATTAAAACCCCTTCACTCCACCAATTTTATCTTAAACTTTTTTACGATTCCGTACTAATAACGAAATACGAACAACAATTAAATTTTATACTGTATTATTAAATGTACCGACGTACTGACTTAATTTCAAAATAGCCCTTAAATTTAAATGATCCGCACAATATTGTGAAAATGTACCCAAAAAACACAAACATGGAAAATTATAATAGTAATAAAGCCCATTTCATCCCTTGAAAACAACCCCAACAAATGAAAATATTTTTACTGGGGAAATTTTTTCATCCCCGTTAATAATTTTTTTGGGGTTTTTGTGTTTTGCAAGTAGCTTATTTTAGGGTGGTAGATTAGAGGTCTAAGGGCCCGGTTTACATTTATATTCGTGAAGTAATAAAAAAGTAAGAAATTGGATTTTTTTTTGATTTACTAAAAGAAAAACACATTTAATTATCAAAGTAAACGAAAAAGTATGATGCTCACGATTTTAATGGACGATAGTGGAGCTCAAAACAAGTCAAAAAACCAAAAATATGGGTCAAA
>JAHBCN010013622.1:0-24108 GCA_019359885.1 Listronotus oregonensis
AATCATAAGCGATATCGAAAATGGGAAAAATATTCCTAAAGAGGGAGAAATTTTTTTGAAGTTTTTCTCCAAACTCCACCCCATAGACAATAATTTTATTTAGTATTAAAAATAAGGTTAGCGTGGCTGCTGTGCCGGGCGCGCCTACGTAGAGGTATAACCAAGGAAATCCTTTTTTAGTGTAAAATATTAATATCAAATACTAAAAAAAAAATGTTGGGAATTTTTTATTGATTTTTAAAAGAGGTTAAGAAAACCAATCAACTAATTTTTTCCTGAACCCTGAATCCACATAGATCAAGGGTCCCTTGATAGAATTTGTTACGGGCCTGCGCTTACTTAATCCGGCGTGGGCTTACATTACCTGGTACATTGTGCGTAGGTGAAGGAACACAAAGACACATCAACTCTAAAACCATACAGGTTTTTTTTTGGCTTTTCCGTTAAAATTTTTTCAGCCAAAAATTTTCAACCACTGTTTAAACCTAGATTTAAGCGTTAATTTGAAATTTTTCCACATATTTTAAAGGGTAACGAAAACAAGTTGATAATTGTTTTAAACTGTCCAAATAATGTTAAAGCGCTTAGCCTTTGATCTTTTATAATTACTAAAACATTGCTAAAACCTGCTTGTTTATAGTTTACAATTCGGTAGCGACAACTTTATTTAAAAAAAAGACGCAGTTTATTATTGCAAATGTTTTTAATAGGCTAAAAAAACTCATTATGCCAAATAACGCTTTTGCCTTTTTTTATACGAAATTTACGAAGATTATATACATCACAAGTGGTTAACAATTATACACAACCCGATCGGAAACGCCAGGGCTAAGTTCCAGTGGTTGTGGTTTTAAAAGAGATTTAAAAAATATATTATACATTTGTAATTTTATCATAACAAAATATATACGTACCTACTTCAATTTATTTTGTCTTTATTTAAAATTTTTACATGTTTTATGTTTTATAATGAGCATGAAAATAAAACACCTTTATTTTAATAAGGTTGTCATTTCACGTATGAAGATAAATAAAAGGTCATTATAGACAGTTAATATTGCTATTGGCAATACCTGTTTAAATTATTTCCTTTTTTACAAATTGGCATGTTTTTGCTCAGTAAAACGTATTTGCGTTCACACACTGCTTTCTGTGTAATAAGCGAACCTAAGGAATTCCGGGCATGATCACTGGAGATATAACGTCCGTAGTGGCACTGCGTTGTCTAAAAGACGCCGTAAAAATAAAGGAATTCCGGGCACGGTCACTGGAGATATAACGTCCGTAGTGGCACTGCGTTGTCTAAAAGACGCCGTAAAAATAAAGGAATTCCGGGCACGGTCACTGGAGATATAACGTCCGTAGTGGCACTGCGTTGTCTAAAAGATGCCGTAAAAATTAAGGTCTGTACGTTTTGGTACTTGGACCACATCGACGAAACTGAGGCAAAATGGATTAAATATCTAAAAACCCGGCTTCCACGAAGTTTAATATAAGATATTTGGAGTAACGAAATTTTGTGGCCCCCATAAGGTTGGTATAAAAATATATTTTAGTTCTGGTTAGTAGTACAACAAAATATGCATTGACAATAAATTATAAATTACAAATTACAAATGATACATTTTAAATTATAAATCATACATTTTTAATTTTTTATTTTTTATTTTTTTTATTTTTTTTTATTTTTTATTTTTTATTTTTTATTTTTTATTTTTTATTTTTTATTTTTTATTTTTATTTTTTATTTTAAATTATACATTAAAAATTAATATCAATTATAAATTTTAAATACAATAACGTTCCTTTTGCAATTTTTTGGCCTTTCTGCTATTTAGGATTTAATCTTTTAAAACAGTTCATTTGGTCACAACTAATTTTTTCCTAAAGAAAATAAAAAAATTATTTATTTGTTTATATAATGTGTTTTTTACCGATTAACATTACAAAAGACATGTTTTAGCAGCAGTAGCTTATGTTTTTCAACTCCTTCCTGACTAGGGTCATCATATGAGAATTATATCTTAGTGCTATATCGAAAATTTAGGAATGACCTAATAAAGTACCATATAAATAATCATTTACTAAAATTAATTGTATTAGCTTATTTTAAAGAAAATAGAAACCATTTTACAAAAATATGGTTATATGATGATTTAAGTTTAAGCGCAATTTATGAAATTACAAAAACAAAAATGAATTTGCTCCACTTAAATATTGTCTGGTATAAACTTAGCTTCCCGAAGCCATGGAGCTAGAAAAGTCTTTTATTTGTTGCAAACATTATGCAAGCGACAATTGATTTACAATATTAGAATAAAGATTAAAACTTTAGGTTCTCTAGATAGGTATAATAAAAAGGAGTTCTGTTTGGATCTATTTTGCTGTCATGACTAATGAAAAAGCGAAATGTGAATTATGTCAACTTACATTTTCATACAAATCATCAATAAGTAATTTAAAAAAGCATCTTAGGAGAAAACACCACGATATGATAGAGCAACTAGAGTAGTCAGAACCTCAGAGATTTATTTTTTCAGTTATATTAAACTAATAAAGAAAATATTATAAGTTACATTTTGTTTTTTTAAAACATCTGTAATTTTAAAAGGAAAAAATATTTGTTTTACGAAGGCATGATAAGTCAATGATTCTCTTAGATCCTAAAATTGGGACAGGCAAAACACATTTTAAAATCGAACTACCAGTTGACACGGCAATGTAAAAACTTTAACTATATTTACTAATGTTTACATACCTGGTAATGATGGCCTATAACTCATACATAAAAATATATATTCTTTACCTCTTGGGCCATATATAGTGTCAATTCACTGCCTATGGCACATTATACTCCGGGGAACTATAACACTCAATTGGCACCTTTACAATATGGGGCACTATAAACCTGGAACTGGTGAATTAAAGGAGCACTTTACTACTTGCAGCACCCAATATAAAGCATATTAACAACCCTCTAATTTTGTACGGGCGTACCCCTGCAAGTGGGGGTAGCCAAATACTGGCCTTAAGAGCCACTTTTACAACTGCCAAATCCAAATTCTTCGATTCTCAATACCTTTACTTATTTATACCTTTTTTGTAATAGCTATTAAAAAATATTGTAAAAAGTTATTATACTTAAACAGTAAGTTTGTTGCCACCTTGCACTGGTAGTCGTGAAGCGGTGCACATATTGGTAAAGTTATTAATAAATTGAGACCAAACCAGTGATCTATAGCGACAGTCCTACATAGTTGGCAGTAGCAAAACGGCACTTTTATACTAACTTAGTTTTGGTAACAAACTTTACCGCTCACTCTATCTATTATAGTTTTTAAATAATAAGATTTTTTTTGATATAAATTAATGTGTAATATTGTATATTGTTTGCTATTTGTTTTTTTGCCGATTTTGCAACTTTAATTAAAATATATATTTTTTGCTCAGTTCTTTTTTTAAGTATTTTGAAAGACCTATACGTTTTTTACTTTGTTTTTCGTATTTGTATTTTAGCTTGAGTTTTTTATAATATTATGCCCATCAAATTGTTGTTGCTGACAATTTATTTTAATCACTATTTAATAAAACACTTTCTGTCTTATTTCTTTCAATAGGTTTGCTCTAGACTTAGGGGTTATTTAATAGTATTTTACAAAATATGGATGTGATTATTAAAAAGAAATAAAGTTTGTTAAAAGAAGCATGACATGCTAAATTAATTAATCAGTCCATTTGTAGGAATTATTTACTTTGATGTTGGTCAGAAAAAACCGAAAATTGTTATAGAGAACCATGATTTTTTATTGCGTAAAACAGAAACTAGCACTACATCATGGATTTGTGCACAATACTATCACCCTAAAGGAGAAAGATGTAAAGTTCTAGTCACCACCACCAAAGGAGCTGCTTTCATTAATGGAAATCATAACCACCCTCCTAGAATAAAGCCAGACAAGTTTAGTAGTATGGTTCCACACAATATTAGGCTTGTTTATAAATAAATGATGTCAACCTTTTAATTTTTAAAATTGGGTAACTGATAAAACTTACCTAATTATAACGTGTCCATTTTTTGGAAAAGGGTAAGCTGTTTTTTTCAGACTTCTGAAAGCAACTTAATCCTTAGAATTTTTATATGCTTTACTAAAACATATTAAACTCCGAATAAAAGTTTTGAAAAAAAGCTTTAAAGAAAAATTACATCTCCGCCGAAACTGTTTTTGATTTAGTTTTACCGGTTTATTTTTTTATTACTATTTAAATGCTTAAGCCTATAGTAATGTAATATGTCAAATATTGACATCTTAGATATACAGGGTGATTCATGAGGAAATGTCAATGCTTCAGGTACGTAGTCAGGGTCTAAAAATAAACATAAAAATCTAAACAAATATTTGTGTCCCAAGGCCTTCGTTTCGAAAGACAGGGTGTTAAAGTTTTTATTTAATTTTTCTTTTTTTTAAATAACATCTATGATACATGTAAATATTGAAGTAAAAATTGGTATCCGGGGGTTTTTTGGTATGACGGATTTGAACCTAATCTTAGTACGGCTCTAACTTGTAGGTGGTGCCACCTACACGTCTTTATACTATTTTGAACAATCCCAACTTTTTGATACGGCCCTGTATTACATTTTTAAGTAAATTAAATAATTGTTTTGCTATTTTTACGTCAAAAAGGTGTACCTGTTAAAAGTTGATATGAGCAACCGTTTTCGAGATATTTGAATTTTAAAAAATACGACGCATCTGTATATATTATACAGTGTGTCCACTTAAGTTCGCACCATATGGGAAACTTTTTTATTATTAATTTTACGAAAAAAAGTTATTCTTTATAAAAAGTTCTGCAAAAAAGTTAGTCTTCATAAAAAGTTCTGCATGTTCTAAAATCTAAAATACAACCATCATATATCAATTTGTTTCAGTCGTATACGAGGTTTGTCAGAAAATATGAATTTGGCCAACAGTAAAGTATTTTTTTTAAATATCGAAATCTTTAATTAGTTATCTCTTTATTCGTTAAACATTTGATATCCTTTACGTCTCTTAACTTCTACGTTGCATTATTTTGATGATGCATTAAAATAATTGATAAATAACAAAATTATTTATTTTACAATAATTATCAACTACACAGAATACAGTACTAATAATGTAAATTGCGTAACAAGCGTGTAATAGTTTATCATCAATTCACTATTGCTTCAACGTTTCCGCCTTCTCTTACAATACAGGTTTCCGTTCTAGAAGAAAATTCCCTCAATACATTTCTAATTATATTCGGAGTTATACCCTGAATTGTTTCCGTAATAATTCTTTCCAAATGTTCTACGTTCGTGAATGGCCTGTGTTGATAGTTGATATACCTTTTCTTTTAAGTAACCCCATAAGAAAAAATTTAATGGTGTTAAATCTGGCGACCTAGCTGGCCAAAAAATATCGGAATATCTATGAAGTAACCTTCCATTAAAGATATTTTCAAGGTATTGCCTTACTTCTATCGTACTATGACATGTTGCGCCGTCTTGCTGGTACCGTACCTGTTGCCGTTCATGTCTTGGAAGGTCACGAAGAAAATCATGCAACTGATTTTGTAAAAAATTTAGATAGCTTTGAAAAGTCATAGGTTGTCGAAAAAAAAGGGCCAATTATTTTATCCTTGTAAATGCCGCACCAAACGTTAGTTTTAAAATAATATTGATCGCGAGTTTTAATCGTAAAGTGAGGATTGGAGTCAGTCTACCATCGACAATTTTGCGAGGACACTGTTCCATTAGACGTAAATGTAGATTCGTCAGAAAAAAATATTTTCCTAGCCAAAAAAAGGATCGTCTTCTAGCTTTCCTTGAATAAAAAAACAAAATTCTAGTCGTCTGTCGTAGTCTCCAGGTTTTAAAGTATGGATATATTGTGGTTTATATGGATGAAACTTGTTCTCTTTAAGAATTTTTGATATTGTGTTTTTACAAATTTTCTTTGGAAGCGAAGATGCCCTTTTTCGAAGGGACAATTTAGGTTTTTCCACTGCAGACAGCATTACATTTAACTTCATCTCTTCAGTTGTAACGATTTTTTGACGCTTGTTTGTAAATTTATTATTAACATCTCCACATGATTTGAATTTTTCCATAATTCTTATTACTGATGTATGGTGTATATTTTTCCCTGGATGTTTGTTGTTAAATATTTCAGCTGCTTTACGATAAGTTTTATAATTATCACCAACGATTAACACAATTTCTATTTTTCTTTCACACTAAATATCACCGGCATGTTAACAAATTTTATTTGACATTTACTGTCAAACAATTCTTGCTATCAAGAAATCATTTTTTTATCAGTGCATCCTGGATTTCACGTAACTACAGTTACATTTGCGTTATTGTAGTTAAAAAAAATATTTTTCATATAATTGGATGTAATTGCATATTTGAACGTAGTTTTTAGTTCTTATCAACTTTTCTTAATAACAATTTTCGATTTTGTCAAAAATAAAGGTACTTTATTCCTAAGCAAAATTAATATTTTCTGATATACGTCGTATACGACTGAAAAAATGTATTATCTGATAGTTGCCTTTGAGGTTTCGGACCATGCAGAACTTTTTATGAGGAATAAGTTTTTTTCTTAAAATTAATAATAAAAAAGTTTCCCATATGGTGCGAACTTAAGTGGACACACTGTGTAAGTCATATATACAGTGTGTATCAGCCAAATGGAATAAATTCAATAATAAATAAATAGACTTGTATTCCAAAAAATGCTCGGACATGTCGATTGGTATTTTTAATTGCGCATTTTTTTCAACTAGAACTATTTATACAGGGTGTGTCATGTAACATTGGCTAATATTAACTTTCTAAATTCAAATGCAATACCCTGTATATTATTCAATTTTTGTTTTTTTCAAAACATTCTAGACATATTTTATGTACAATGTCATTCAACTGTTTTGGAAATATTAAGCGTTTTCAGATTTATTTCATTAATTACCTTTCCTTGCTTGCCACTTTCTTGAGGGTTACTTTTCGTGCATATACCTACTAGAGACAGCCTTGCCGCTCAAATATGCAAACAAGCGTGCGAGAAAGAAAGAAGAATAAATGTATAACATTTTCTCGCTCCGCGTGCTGATTAATTGGCTGGAGGGGTATATAAACCGCCGATAATCAAGAGAGAGAGAGAAAGAGGTTATATTCCCATTCTTCTTTCTCTTTTGCATGCTTGTTCGCTAATATGTTTATTTCCTCGGAGTAACCCTTAAGTATGGCAAGCATGCGAAGACAATAAATCTAGAAGCACCTTATATTTCCGAAACAGTTGAAGATAGGTATAGGACATTGTATATGAAATATATCTAAAATATTCTGAAGAATCTAAAAATTAAATAATATACAGGGCATTGCATTTAAAATAGGAAAGTTACTATTGGCCACTGTTACATGACACACCCTGTACAAAAAGTTTTACTGGAAAAAATGCGCAACTAAAAATACTTAATAGACGTGTCCGAGTGTTTTTTCGAACACGCTTCCATTTGTTTATTATCGAATTTATTCCATTTGGCTGATACATACTGTATATTTATTTTTATATTATATATATTTTTTATTATATTTATTTTTTTTCGGTAACTGGTGTATTGTTGTCCTGAGAAGGACAGATTGTTTGTTGACGTTTCGGCAAAATCACATTTGTCATTGTCGAAGTTTAGAAGCTGAAAATTTTCCCTTTTTTTTCCTTGGGAATAGGTTAATAAAGAAAATGGTAGAAGTTTAATGCAACTCGCCCTTATTTATTTTTGCTTTTAAGCGCAAGTACCAAAAATTAATAAATAAAGTTAAAACAGAACATCACACAATATTTTTACAGTTTTAAAGATTAGAGTAAAAAATTAAACAAATACCAATTTTAAAATCAACAATTAAAAAGTTATAATCTAACACAAAATCAAGTACATAATAAAATTAATTTAAACGGGATGCCTGTCTTGAAGTTGTGAAACGTTGTAATTACTTTTAATTAGTTTTTATTTTATTGATTTTTTTTTCATAAAAGAAACAAAGTCTTGCTGTTTACATATTTGTTTTAAAGTATGTTGTATTTAGGGAAGTGTTTGTTGTTTTAAAACATTGTTTATACAGTGTGTTAGGTGTATTAATATTGAGATATTTAAAATTTAGGGATTTATTTAGTTAAAATAGATTTGACTGAGATTGCTAATATCTTTTTTGTCGTTGAGGGCTTCTTTTTCTTTTTTTATTTTAATCTTTTTTTAACTTTATTTTTCTTATAATTAGAGTCTTGTAACAGTAGTTTTCTTAAAATTAAATTTATGTTTCGTTTGAGATTCATATTTATGTAGGGCAGTAAAAGCATTTTTGGTATATTTGTGTCCGTTTAGTCTATTTTCTAAGCAATGTTTTGTCATTCCAATATATTTTTTTGAACAATTTAGGCATGGAATAAAGGTAATTAGGTTAGACTCATTTTCTTTGGTGTTTAACTTTTTAAAGGTGTAAATAACGAGTTTATTAAATTACGTGCTTTATGACAAACAACTGCGTTGTGCTTTGAAAGAATGTGTTTTATCTATATAGTCTAAAACAATATGACTATATTGTTTTAGACTCGAAAAAAGTGTGCATGGGTGAGGGGTGAAGGGTTAAAAGTGCAAAAAACGTGTTTTTCGCTTGTGCAAGCGCCATTGTTAATTTTAGAGGAATACGTTTAAAATGTTTTTTTTTAGGTATTAAAAAAACCTATAATTTAAGCCTGGCTAAAATTGATTTGGTTCATTTGTTTATAAAAAAATGCAAAAAAACCGTTAAAAATGGCCATTTTTTGAAATGTTGATAATTATTGTAAAAATATTTTTTTATCCATTTCTGTCATTGCAAAACATACATTTTTTAATTCTTAATTAAATAAGAGGTTCTAAAGCATGATCGGATAATTTTTTGCTAAGATAATTGAGTTTTACTGGTTTTTGAGCCCTAATCTAGTAGGCTATATCTTTTTTGTTTATAAATATTTTAGGTATTACAAACTGTCTTTTGCTTTTTTAAGACTTATATTTTACTAATTTAGATCAACGACATAAAAAATTGTATCAAGTCCTTTGTTTTGAGCCTTAAAAAAAGGTACTTTTTTGTTAATAAACAATTGGAGCCGGACCGCCCCCTGCATAAACAACCAATTTTAAACCAAGAAATATGGAAAGCTGGCCCCAAAACAAATATTTTTGAAAAAAGGGGTTATTTTATTTACTTAAATTCCAAATTATTTAAAATTTGCAATAAAAATTCAAAAATAAAAAAAAATATATCAATTTTCAATTTTTTTCAAAAGCATACCTTAAAAAAATCCTAAAAATTCGGTTATTTGATTATAACTCGGAAAAAATTGCATTTAGATGAAAAAATTATATTACTTAAATTAAAGGTCTTGTAAAAATACATAGTTTATGTCCTATAAAGTTTTGTGTATCGTAAATAGTTTTTAAGATATTGACGCTTTACATTTTAAAAAATAGTTAATATCTGAAATTATGCCTTTTCTTGATTATTTGCTGTTTAACCTCCAATTTTTACTTCAGATTTTTGTTCAGCGGAAAAAAATTCTCCAGAAAATCCTATACCCACACCCAGCACACATTACTTTTTTTGTGGGCCTGTGTAATCCATTAAACCTAATTTTATTTATATTTAATTTTTTTATCTGAAACCCTATAGACGACATATCAATTAATAAATCTGAAGGCACTTAAGAAATAGAAAATCCAGATTGGTGTTCATGAATCCTCCATTTAAAATGGTAACGGCGAGAGATCAATTAATATATCTAAAACTAAAACTGAAATTTTAGCTTTAGATTTATTAATTGATATGTCCTCTAATAGCGTTTCAGATAAAAAATTTAAATATAAATAAAATTAAATTTAATTGATTACACAGGCCCACAAAAAAAGTGGTGTGTGCTGGGTGTGGGTATAGGATTTTCTGGAGTATTTTTTTCCGCTGAACACAAATCTGAAGTAAAAATTGGAGGTTACACAGCAAATAATCAAGAAAAGGCATAATTTCACACATTAACGATTTTTTTAAATTTAAAGCGTCAATATCTTAAAAACTATTTAGGATACACAAAACTCTATAGGACATAAACTATGTATTTTTACAAGACCTTTAATTTAAGTAATCCGCAATATTTTCCGAGTTATAATCAAATAACAGAATTTTTAGGATTTTTTAAGGTATGCTTTTGGAAAACATTAAAAATTGATATATTTTTTTTATATATAGAGATTGTAACACCTAAAATATTTATAAACAAAAAAGATATAGCCTACTAGATTAGGGCTCTAAAATCAGTAAAACTCAATAGGGTCCTTGCACATTTTTTTTAATGATGTCGTTTGCACTATTATAGACCGTTCTTCAAAACCTACTACTTCGTTTTTTCTTTAATTCGCTTTTTTGCCGATATTTCGATTTAATAACTTCGAAATTCAAAGGTCCCGCGAAAACGCTTTCTGTTAGGTTACTTATAGATGACGTCATTTATAGGTAAATGTCTGCGTTGCCAAATAGCCTAGTAGTACAATTTTTGGCATTGGTACAATGACACAGTGGAGATGTACACTAGATGTACGCATTGAACTGGGCGGTTTTATAACCTCGCTTTTGCAATATTTGTTTTCATTTTATCGTTGGTCTTGTTCTGTGTGATTTGTATTGGATTTTTACGGTTGTGTCTCAAAATGAGTAAAGTTTACCGTTGGTGTATAATTACTCATTGCAAAAATACGTCTATTAATATGCCTGGAAAGACTTTTTTTCAAGTTCCATCTGATAAGGCTTAAGGAATCTATGGCTTCAAGCAGGGGGACGTGATCCTGAAAGGTTATCTTCAACATCTAGTTTGTTTGTTTGTGAAGATCACTTTGATGTAAGTATTCTTTATCAGTTTTATGACAGTAATACGAGCAGAGATTTTTACACGAGTTCATTTTCATCTCACAAATCAAATAGGTATTTCAAGTTTTTTGAAGCATATACATACCTAAAATTTTAAAATTTCAATAATAATCGTCAGAATAATAGGTGAAGATATGTTTATATAATACTTATGTTTTGTTACAGTTGCCTTCTGACATGGAAAACTATATGAAATGGAAAATGACAGGTGGTTCAAAGAAGATGAAGAGAAATGTAATACCACATTTAAATCTTGCATTAACTGCCGAAACTGTTGGTGTTATGGAGACTAGGCCAAGTAAAAAAGCAAAAAATTTTAAGTTTGTGAAGATTCTCCAAGCACATTTGAACATTTGCATGATTTAAAATTTAAAGATATTGGAATAACTGCAAAACCACATTACCGTAGTAAATATGTATGTAGATATCTAGTAACTTTGTTGGTTAATATTGTATTTTTTTTAAGTGTATATACCAGCATTTTAATTTTTATATTTAAATGTTATGTTAGTTAAGTCTTTTTTTCGGCTTTGTCAATGAGAGTTTTTTTCGACAATAAAGCATATTTATTATTATTTTTACATCATTTATATTTTGACCCTTGCTAAATAGCCTAATTTTGTTTTGACACTCTTGGCAAGTTGATAGAAGAGACATATAGCCCAAAAGCTGGTAAACAATTTTAAGTAGGTTCTTAAGACACTTTAAAAATTTGTGAAATTGTCCTTAAAGGACCCCTAAACATAAAAGTCAAGGTCTGGCTGAAGGGTAGCCTTACCAACTCTTAAATTTTTTTAAATTTAAGGTTGGTAAGCAGCCGCTACCCTTCCCAGACCTAATTTTTATGTTTAGGGTTTTCAGCATTTACAAATTTCCAAAGTGGCTCAGAACCTATTCAAATTGTTAACCACCTCTCCTACTAGTCCGAGAGCTGGTGAACAATTTTGAATGGGTTCTTAAAAACACTTTGAATATTAGTGTAATTGTCCTTAAAGAACCCGTAAACATAAAAGTGAAGGTCTGGCTGAAGGATAGCGGCCCTATCAAGCCTTAAATTTGTTTAATTTAGGGGTTAGTTGGCGGCTGGAACCCTTCAGAAAGACTTTGACTTTATGTTTAGGGTCATTCAGAAAATTTCACAAATTTTCAAAGTGCCCCAAGAGATTAGAATTGTTCACGAGCTCTCCTACTAGTCCAAGAGATGGTGAACAATTTTGAGTAGGTTCATAATGCACTTTGAATATTAGTGTAATTGTACTTGAAGAACCCGTAAACATAAAAGTGAAGGTCTGGCTGAAGGGTAGGGGGGCCCCCTATCAACCCTTAAATTTGTTTCATTCAAGGGTTGTTCGCAGAATAAATCTGTGACAGTTTGTGATTTATTTCTGAACATTTATTGGTTATATTTTGAATGACAGCCTGTCAAACCCAATTAAAATCTAGAAAAAATCACAAACTATCTCGATTTATTCTACGAACAGAGCTAAATTACTCTTACTTGAACTAAGTACGTGCCCCAAATAATAACAATGGGCCAAATTAAAACAATCATTTTTACTGCAAACCTTTTATTAACATTTGAAAAATATTATTTTCCCAAAATATCTGGGCAGAATCTATCATATGACTAATATATTCTTCATCATAGTCAATATAATAGACAGAAATTTTTTTATTTACTTCAAACCCTGGATCAGCTACACAAAATATTCCTTTTTTTTTGCCAAAAATATGCATCTGTAGCTGAATTTGGGCTTTAAATTTATTTGTAATATTACTATCATTAATATAATTTTTAATTGTTTTTGCACTAGCTGACATTTTATTTCTATTACAAATTCTTCGCAAATTGCATCCGGAGAAGCTTCTAAAAATGGATATTTTGGTGATAATAGTAGTCCTGTTGATTTTAATTTCATTTTTATTTCTTTCTCCAGGATTTCCAACACTTTTTTTTCCAAAATTTTTCCTCTGGTCATGGCTACAGTTTCTCTCACTTGTAACCCTCCCGTTAGAGATTCAACCAAAGAACCTGCTGATGTCTTGCAACGGGCTGCTTCATAGATTCTTGAAGCAGTTATTCTCCCATAACGAAGTTCATGCCAATTTTGAACTGCTTTGTTCTGTTGTGGCATTACATGCTGCTTCACAATCTTCACTGGTCATCGGGTTTTTTGCAAAAATCGTAAAATTCATTGAAAGTTTTTCCTCCAGTTCTTAAAAATTTAATCAACAATGTATGTATGCTAAGATCATTGAGTGATTTCTTCTCGAAAATATTTTAATAACTGCATAGAGGAGTTGTTAGCTGTTGCATTTTTTATCACCCTTTCCAAAAGCTCCCTGCAGGAGAAGAGGCTAATCTTTAGTTGGAGGAGCTCCAAAGTCTTCTACTGTTATGTACTTAAGACTAGTTCCGACACCAGAAAGTTTTGACTTTTTCCAGTAACAGTCCACTTCTGTTGGAGATGGTTCTTCACTTCGCCTATGAATCCACATAAGAAAGGCTACGGCATGTTTACAGCCACCTGTAATACAAAAACAAATCCAAAAATATTAATTTTGTTTCCATCGATCAAAGTTAAAAGATGTTTAAACTTAAATTGTGTACTTGAAATACTTAATTATTACCATTTTGTAGTATTAACAGATTATAAATTACCTGATGAGGCAGGACAGTCATGGCACAAAATGCTAGTAACTTTCTCTTCTTGTTCATTAATAGTAACAGTTACATTGTACTGCTTAGACCTAACTTTATGCTCCGGACACACTTTACATTTTAGTATGCACATGTTCCTCTCGCTTAAGCTGGACATATCCTACCGCTGAGTCCCCATAGTTTTTCCGACCTGAACTGCAAACAAAAAAAGATTTCATTGAAAATAGTTACAACCTTCTTGAATTCTGTTTTGAAAAAATAAAATTAGGATATAAATTTGATGAACTCCTGAAGTATCATGCTCCTCAAATAGTATATTAGGTAAGAACTTACCTATCAGTTTTAACAACTCTGATTTCAGCAGCGTTGAAAAGATCGCTTTCAGAAAAAAATTGCAATCATTATTCCATCACATACTGGCAAATTTTTAGAATCAGCTTTAGTGAATCCAACCTCAGTCATTCTGCAGAGTTTATTGTATAAAAAAATAAACAAATAATAAAATAAAAACGTCAGCAAATCACTTCCAAACAACAAGAACAAAATCACAAATAGAACTAAACAAAATTAAGACAACAAACAACTAACCTAACTTTTATGACAGCCGCAGTGTTGCCAGACGAGTAATGTAAATTTCAAGTATCGATGCCTGCTAGGTTTAAATATTTAGTTATAAAACATTTTTATTATCATAAGGACTATTAATATTGTTATAGGTACGCAAAGTAATAAATATAATATTAGTTAGGTAAAATGATGAAATAATGGGATTATACCTGACACTTGATTTGTAAATGGGAAATAGTACATTTATACAAGGTATATAATCAACACTTGGCAACACAGAAGGCTTCTCTCAAACAGTACAATTAAGTTGAGATTTGGCAAATTATTACCTAGTGATGACGCTATCCAATCAGAATCGTTTTAGAAAATTTGAATTTTTAGTACTTTTATTTTTGAAATATCTCAGAAGTTACTTTATTTATCAGTATACTAATTTACACACGCAATTTTAGACCCATATTTAATCGAACTACATAGAAATTATAAACATTTATTTTGCGTGCAAGGACCCTATTATCTTGGCCAAAAATAGTTATCCGATCATGCTTTAGAACCTCTCATTTAATTAAGAATTAAAAAACCTATGTTTTGCAATGACAGAAATGGATAAAAAAATATTTTTGCAATAATTATCAACATTTGAAAAAATGGCTATAATTAAAAGTTTATTGCATTTTTTCATAAACAAATAAACCAAATCATTTTTTGATGGGCTCAAATTATAGGTTTTTGTAATAGCTAAAAAAATCATTTTAAACGAATTTCTTTAAAATTAACAATGGCTCTTGCAGAAGCGCAAAACACGTTTTTAGCACTTTTAACACTCCTCGAAGGATATCAAAGAATTTATGAGTCAACTGTTTATTTACGTAAATCGAACAGATAAACATAATTCCTTAAATAATATTATGTAATACACTACAGCCATATTCAGGTAATCACCTCCTACAACTTCTAATACTTTTCAACCTGTTACAAATTAAAGTCATGAAAATTACCTACAGACTGGGCTATTTCCTAAACGCTAAGTTTTAGTTCTTTGCGTACGGTATTACTGATCACTAATTAATATAGATGTTTTTAACAGATACATCAGATTTGTTTTTAGGTAAAGTGATAAATCCATCAACAAGTTGTTGACACCACACTATTGCAAAACGATTATCTGTAAGTGCAAAAAAGGCTAGAGACTGGTAATTAGAAAAAACTGTGAAACTTTATTTATAGTTGTACGTTTTCAAATGTAAGTGATATACGTTTGGTTATTAGTACTAAAGACGAATTAGAACAAATAAGTAGTATTTTTAGAAAATGTGTATCGTAAGACTTTTAATTGTAAGCGGAATTGTATAGGAAATTAATAAGAATGTCATCTCTCAAAAATGACAAAATAAATGTTTTGGTAAAAGATAATATAAACAGCGTTATAGTAATTTTCGTAAAGAATTATGTAATCTAGACGTTTTGTTGTAGTATCATACAAAAAATGTAAACCAATAATGACTCAAAAATTTCTTATGTGTGAACCTTTAAAAGTTGCTTTAATACTTTTGGCTGCTTTAGGTTTTTTAAATGGCAACATGGAGGCTTCTTATGAAAGTTCAATTAAGCATTCAACGGTGGATTTGTAAAGTAGTCGAAAAATTTGTTAAAATTTTAGGAATAACTTTTGAAAAAAACGCTCGGAGCAGTAAAATTTTAATTTTTTTGCGCATTTTTTTTAGGCAGAATTGATATATACATGGTGATCGTTGTGGGAAGTATAACGTTATCAATATTTTTTTCAATAGCAAACACCCATATTTTATTACGAAATTGAAAAAAGCACATTTCTCACACGAAATGCTTAATTTTATGACAATAAAATTTCTAAAAACCACTAAATTTAATGTTTAAATCTCGTACAGTTAGCTGCGTACCTTGACAAATATTTGATTGTTGTCAGGTTTTAGTGATTAGAAATTAAACTTCATTAAATAGTTCCTCAAGTTACTTTTTTAAAGAATTCCATTCTGATCGGTATACCAAAGCACCGCATTTAAAGTGTTTATCGATTTAAAAATTGTGGTATTTTCTAACAAGTGATTAAATTAACGGAATAATAAAAAATTCAAATTAAGAATTAAAATTCTTAGCATGATTCGATTCGGAGATAGGACACCTAGCCAAAACGAAGTAGTTACATTGGTTTAATGGAATTTATTGTGATGTTTTTTTTTCCGATAAGACTACCTTTTTTGTTATGGCCTTGTAAATAGATTAAGATTTAACACCCCTGTATTACTTTTCGTGGAGATACTTAAAGAGTAAAATATACATAAGAAAGAAACAGAATTTAAACAAAGCATTCGTCACAAAATACATTTATACCTCCTGTAGTAATTAATATTATTAAGTATCATGTTGCTTTCCTATAATCTAATAAAACAAATTTTGCATATATACTTCTTTTAGATATTGTCTACTTTGATATGGGAACTAAGAATCCTAAAATAATACTTGATAAGCAAGATTTTCTTCTAATTGAAAGAAAACCTGATAAGACAATATGGAGGTGCTGTCAGTATTATTATGCAAAAGAGTTTAGATGCAAAGCCAAGATAATAACCAGCGGTCGAGTGGTCACTTTGGATGGAGAACATAATCATAAATTAAATCCCAAAACCAAATATAAATATGAGACTTTGGTATCTCAAAAAGTGACAGTAGTACGAGATAGGCAATAAGTTTGTTTTATTAGACTACTAAATTTTTATTTTAAGCTTTAAGTACAGTAACGGCCATTAAATCTTGGCCAATTCTTTTTCCCTTTCGTAAAATAGGCTTATGCCACCTTTTACTGAATATAAATACCTGTTGAAAAACCTAATAAAGAGCAAGTGTCCGTTGTCAGTGTCTAAAAATATTTTTTAAAATGCCAAACTTAACTTTGGATCAAAAAGTATTAATTATGTATTATATTGAGCGGAGAGGTTGGCCAGAAAGGAATGTGGCGGAAAAGCTTAACATCCCAAAGAGTACTATCCATTTTGTTAAAAAAATGGCAGGAAACAGACTCCTTTGAGAAAAGAGCTGAAAGTGGTAGCCCCAAACTATCGAATCAAGAACATGACAATAATATAGATAATGTTTTGAAAAACCAACCATTTAAATTTGTAGTAACAGCAAAAAAGGAAGCAATTTCCCAGACAGGGCGAAGAATAAGGCAAATATCCGAATTGCGCTGCCACCCGTTAGCCAAAAAACCGTTTTTAACAAATGCAAATAAAGAACAACGCATTGGATTTGCTCTACAATTTTACTTGGAACCTCCGATTTTTTGGGAAAATATAATATTCACTGATGAAAAAGTGTTTTAGTCGTGCTACAATGGGATACTTAAGATATACAAGCCTCAAGGAATATGATTTGATGAAAAATATACCCAAAAGGACAGAAGTAGTGGGCGATTTTTGGTAAATGTTGTGTATGTTATTTTATTGAAGGAAGTTTCAATGCGGAGGAATATATAGATCTACTACAGAATATCATGCTTCTTTCTGTACTGGACCGATTTCCGGACAGAAATTTTATCTTTCAGCATGATAAGTGTCCCGTTCATACGGCTCGACAAGTCGATGAATGGATGAAAGAGCAGCGTATCAGGGTTTTACCGTGGCCCGCACGTAGTCCGGATTTAAATGCTATGAAAAATGTTTGGGGCTTATTCGTTAAAAAATAAATAGGAATAATAAGTTAAGGCCGCAAAATGTAAACGAACTTAAGGTTAAAATTTTAAATTCGTGGAATGAGTTACAAGCAAATTCGGACCACGCCCGGGCTGCATATTTATATGTATCACACGCTATCGCTCATCCCGAGAACCGAACGTAGTTTCTTATCTATCACATGTTATGCCAAACGCGCCTTCATAACTATCACCTGTAATCGCTAAATAAACTGTATTTTTATCTTGATAATAAGTAATAGATATTTATTTTATCAGGAGTAAAAATACTTAATATTTATGCGACGCGCATGAATTTGAACGCGTCATATACACAGATTAAATAATACTGACTACAGGGTGTCCCAACTCTATTTAGCTATACACGAAATAACTTCGCCCCTGTTGTACATGATACGAAAAAAAAGTTCGAATGCGAAATTTTTGTTTGAAAGCACCAATATTATTGACAGTATTTTTAAAATGTACAAAGTGTTTCAAAAACAAAGTTTTTATTGTAAAGTGAGTTTTTTAAATGGAACACCCTGTATGTTGATAACTGTTTTAAAGGTTTTTCAAATCTCTATCCAACGCCGCTTTGCTTTTGAAAATCGGCCAAACCATTCACGAGTTATAAGGTGTTAAAGATTCCATTGTATAATGTGCTAGAGAGAGAAAGGCCTAAACGATGTTTCTCTTTCTAGCACATTATGTTTTTGTTTTTAACGACTTGTCCCAAACGGTAAGTTTTACGACAAAAGTGAAAGAGTCCTTTTTTGTTTATAATTGATTGGTAATTAATAGAAAGTCATAATTTTTTTTCTCAAGTCAAAGGCGTAGAATTTTTTGTGAAATTGTATTGATATAATTAGTCATAGCTACGCCACTGGTTGCTAAAAAAGTAAATAAACATCGAAAAACTGTGTTCCATAATATCCTGTGCCAAAATTCAGTTCAATATCTCAAACCGTCTTTGGAAAATGTTTTTTAAAACTGAAAATAAAATAAATCTTTAACACCCTGTATCTTAAAACCCACGCATTTTAAGGCCCACGTTTATATTATGACCTTTTCGAATAAAAATTGGTCCATCAGGAACTCTCCCTTCAAATTATGACATACCATTAAGTAACACTCGGTATAATAGTAGAAAGAACAAAGTATGGTCTTATTTAAATAACAGTAATAAAATAATTTATCTCCGTTTCTTCTTTTGTTGACAAATTCACTCTAAAGAAACAATCATCAATGTGATTATAACTATAGTTTATGGGTAAGGATAAGTTCATCTTTAGGTTTATGCAAAATAAAATAAAAAACAATATACAACCTCATATACAGGGTGATTCCTAAGTTGACCCTTTTTTTTAACTGTGTATAAAACTCATTAAAATAAGCAACTTTTTTAAATAACATTTTTTTTAAACCTAAAAATAACAAAGCTACACAATGTATTTGAAAGTGTGGCTAGTGCGGGACTGAGCATTAATAGATAGTTTATTTATTATTTACGCTTGTTTTTTGTGTTGTTTACCACTCCGTGAGTTAGTGGTATTGCTCTTTTTGGACGACGCGAGGATAATTTTAATTTTAAATCATTGTTAAATCGCGAAAATGGCACAACCTAAAAACAATATTAATTACTATATTAATTTCTAACAGGTTATTTAATTAATTTGGTCATACGGTATAATTAGTACAACAGTTACTACCTAAATTTATTATTAAGGAAAAATTATTAAAAGACTTAATTTTTTAATAAATAGCATTTATCATACTTCTGTCAGTTATGTTCACAAAATATATTGTAAAAGTTGCAAACCGTAATTGCTTTGATTGTGACGGAGATAAATATAAGCTAGGATAATAATAGTCAAGAAAAACTGTTGTTTTATTTTTCTTAGATTTTTAAATTAAAGAACGCAGAGTTCATTTTCAGTG
This sequence comes from Listronotus oregonensis, assembly GCA_019359885.1. Classification (NCBI taxonomy): domain Eukaryota; kingdom Metazoa; phylum Arthropoda; class Insecta; order Coleoptera; family Curculionidae; genus Listronotus; species Listronotus oregonensis. The sequence continues at coordinate 19,864 of JAHBCN010013622.1, forward strand.
TTACTTCCAAAATAATAATACATACATATCTAGAAAATAAATAATTAAAAAAATTAAATTTTAGGCTTATGTTTATGGTACAAGGAGTTTTTAGATTTTAAAAAAATATATATCAATAGTTGTTTCAGTTTAAATAGACCTTGTGCTTGTATTGTTTATTTTGTAATATATTCTTAAAGACAAAACTTACTTTTATTGGTATATTATCTACAGTATTTTTTGGATATAGAGCGTTTTTATAATTTTGATTATATTTTCGAACCATAAGACTTTTCTTTTAGATAATAAATTATTATTTTTTTAATTCTAACTTTTAAGTAACGTTATTATTTAAACTTAACTTGATTTAATTTTCCAATTATCTTTGTTTAAGTGTTAGAATCATAATGCATGATTGTGTATATGCCTACCTGTAAAATAATTTTATTTAAATATGCCAAATTATTATAATTAAACAGGTTGTAGTATATAAAAAGGTACCCGACCACAATGCAAATGCTGATGGTTCTGAAGGTAGTGAAAATTATTACAGTTAGTAAAACTTAGTGGACTGGCCAGTTAGTTATACCAGTGCCATAAAACATAATAAAAAAAAACATAGTTCACTTAAAAAAAAATTGGCAGGTTACATATAAACATTTAATTTTTTATTATGTTAAAATATTACAATACGTATTGATTTCCACAACACTTTTAGTACACGGTAATACTTAACATGTTTCGCTGTACAACAGCTTTATCAGAAGATTGATACTACCTAAACTAGTTTAGCTAGTATCAATCTTCTAATGAAGCTGTTGTACTGCGACTACTAGTTTAGTTAGTATCAATCTTCTGATGAAGCTGTTGTACAGCGAAACATATCCAGTATTACCGTGTAATAAAAGTGTTGTATCAATAATCAATACGTATTGTATTATTTAAACAATTTTAATATGAATTTTCACTAAGTAATAGACGATTCTATCAATCATTTATTTTTTTTATAGTCATTGTAACCTTACCCAAACTACTGAAAACCTTAAATTATTGCGTAATATAAGTAAATTAGGTATATTGTACTGTAATATTGTTTTTAATTTTAAATATTTTATTATAACTCCTGTAAAAGCCCTAAGGTCTTTATTCGCCTTTATTTATTTTAGTATTTAATGTATGCAATTTTAAGCAAATAAAAATATAGCAGATATATTAAAAACATTTCTTTTTGTAAATTTTACCTTTGTTTAATTAATTTTTAAAATATTTTATTTCATATTATTATAATAATACATTTTAGGCGTTATACATTTTGATATGGCTACAAAAAATCCTAAAATAATTTTGGATAAAAATTCGTTTATTGTTTTACGAAAAGAGCCAACAAAAACAATCTGGATGTGTGCAAGATATTTTGGCAACAGGACTGATAGATGCAAAGCAAAGTTGGTTACTAGCGGAGGAGATTTATATGTTAGTGGTACTCATAATCACGATCCTACAGTAACACAACCCATGAAAAATAGTTTAGCACAACAAGTCAATATTATAAGAGCTGACAGAAAATAAGAGCAGTTTAAAGTAGGTTTCGTGTTTTCCGACTTTACTAGCTATGAAACTTACAACGAAGGGTTAAAGTTTTTCGGTTTTTTATATAAATATTTTTTAATTTTTATTATGTATGTTTTTAAACAAAATATTTTTATAAACAATCCCTAAACCAAAATGTGAGAGGCTTCATAGGCAAGAGCACACACGTAAAAACGCTGTTGAAGAAAAAGAAATGGGATACTCTTAATAAAGGTTCACCTAAGTAGATACCCTTAATAAAGGTTCAGCTAAGTAAAGACAAAGAGTCTTGCTATAAAAACAATAAGATTTATAAGATAAAAACTTGGCATACAAAACAAACATATATAATTACATTTTTGCCTAAATTCAGGTTTTTGTTACCAAAAACTTAAATTTCTATCTTCAAAACTTTTTTTCAAATGTGATTTGATACTTATGTTTACAACCTGTCCTCCCCAGAGTGTTTCAGACAAAAAAATATCTTAAATCCTGTTAAAGTCTACACAAGAAAGGTCTAAAGAAATTTGAAATTTTATCGCCGTAGCATGTTTTTGTTTATAAAAGCAGTAGTAGGCAGAAAAATTACTAGTCTAAATGTTGTTTTAATGGGACGACTTATTTAACTCTATAATTATAGTATTTTTTAACCTCAGTTAACCTATTTTAGAAATATTTTTAAAGGTTTTTATCCAATAACTTTTACATTTGTGTCTAAGTTTCTCTTTCTTCACCAGCATCTCGAAAATGTGATTTTTTTACTTTTTTCTTACCGTCTAGTCTTTATAGATACTGAAACAAAAACGTTTTTTTATATAAAAAATATAAAAATTATTTAATAAAAATTTTAAACACATTTTCCACCAAATGTGTTTAAAATTTTTATTAAATAAATGTTGTACATCTTTTGTACTACAATAAATTTTACATGTACAATATAAATGATAAATAATAACTTTAAAAAAAATTCCTCTAACTTTTTCTGAATACTATAATATAATATATTAATACTATAATAATTTTTTTGTGCCTTCTTTAAATGGTAAAATAGCTATTATCGTTTAATTAAAAAAACATTTTGACCCATTTTGTATATAATTATTCTTACTTTTGCATGACTTTTTCTAATGTAATGTATAACTTTTGCACAATTTAAAACGACTTCTTAGGGGGCGTCCATAAATTACGTGAGGCATTTTTCAGGATCCTCTGACCCCCCCGCCCCCCTTGGAAGATTTCGTAAAATTTTTCTCATCTCCCTCCCCCCTCCTCAAATCTTACGTAAGATTTTTTAAAATTTGTGTTTTGGCTGTAATCGCGTTGGATTATACCTGTGCTGGTCTCTGGACAAATACGACAAACACTATTGTGTAAAATTTCACCATATTTTCATTCTAGAAACAGTTTTTACTTTAATTTAACTTTACTTTCACGCGATTTTATACCATTTTCTACTAGAAAAAAAATACGTGATATTTGCTAAGATCACTCCTCTCCCCCAAAAGAGATTTAGAAAGATTTAGCTTTACCCCCTTCCCCTTTGAACACCTCACGTAACTTATGGACGCTCCCTTATGACATTTTATATGTAATAAAATAAAACGCTTTAAAAGTAGTATATTATATTTTAGTTTTTTTACTAATATAAAAGAGTTTTTTATACTAAAATAGATATGGGAAAAGTGTAAATAATAACATATTTGCATTATTTGCAAACATTATTATTAGTTTTTCTATAAAATAGCATAGAAATTAGATTAAAAAATGTAGTTCTTTTTTTATAAACTATTTATATTTATAGGCATCTAATTTAATTTAATTAACAATTTTAGGAAGGTTAACTACTAATTTTTACTTTTTAATTGTATTATTTATTTTTACTTGTACAATTTAAAGCTTTTTGTGTGTGATCATATAACTGGCACTTTACGTTATTTATTTTTGTATTGTTGCAATAAAAATATGTTTTTTATATTTTGGTGTTCAATTACCCTAAAATTAATTATTTAATTACACTTTTTTCCATAAAACGCTTATTTTTCAATACCTACTAGAGAAGCTATAAGATATAGGGATAAAGGAGACCAATCGTACCCAGTATGCCCTTTTAATTAGTGAATAATGACTATGCACTAATTATTTATTGATAATTTTTACAGGATGACTACGGTTAATTAAATAAAAAATAGACCTATAAAGTGCAAAATTAGCCACCTTGAAAAATGTATAGGGGCATTTCACATGAAGCGGGCAGCGAAAAAAAAGTGACGTTCTAAAATTTGTTCATATTTGGCTTAATTGTACTTCTAGTAGGTATAAATGTAGATACACAATTTTTTTTTGTATGATGTTTATTTGTTAAGTTATTGGCTTTCAAAGAATTGTCGTTATTGAAATTCGTATTTTTTTAAAGGAAATGTCGTTGTCACTTTAATACCTGCTATGTGAATTTTTTCCCATTTTTTAATATTTGCATAGTATAAATATATGCTATGTGCTGTATCCTGTGAAAATAATGTCAAATGTCGATTTATAACCAAACATTGGGGAAATTAAAAAATATATAACATATGCCAAGTGAAACAGTGGCGCAAAATATGCCATGCCCACCCCGCACATGGCATATATTTGGGGTCAAACGTTTTCTCGTGACTGCCAAATAACACATTTTGATTATTACATAACCTAAAACAAGTA
>JAHBCN010013623.1:0-24305 GCA_019359885.1 Listronotus oregonensis
TATATATATATATATATATATATATATATATATATATATATATATATATATATATATATATATATATATATATATATATATATATATATATGTTAGTAGTAGAAAATGTATTTTAAGTGTCCAGCTTGTCGTGTTTCTTGGAAATTGCTTGGTATGTTTACTGGAATGTCACGGAAAATAAAAAGTAAAAGCGGAAACAGCAAATGCAACGTTTATTTTATAAGATTAAGAAATGAAACATTACAAAAATAAATAACTTATTGTTGACTCTAAGAATAAAGTATTTTCGCAAATTAATATTTAGGAAACTATATGTTGACATCAAAATTTAAAATGAAAAAAAAAACAGAAAGGATCCTTGAGCAAAGAATTTCAAAGTACAAAAACAGGTTTGGTTAAAACAAAAAAATATTTTATTTATGCAACACATGTACCAGTCCCTAACTAACTTTTCTACAACCCACTAAAAAAACACTAACTTTTAAACATTTATTGTCTTAAAACCATAATTTATGAAAAAGAAACAATACATATCTTTCTTTTGATTTACTCGGTAATAGGTTTATATTCACCTCATTGGCAGCCTTTACAATATCTTCAGGAAGCTCTTCGTCGAAATAATTCATTATGGTCCAGGAGCCAGTAACAGATTTACATGACCAATTTCCTCTCAAGCGAAAATTGGTAGAATGCATCAGAGGGTTGTATTATAAAACTTCGTGAACGTCAGCTGCGGTTCCGTTGGGACAATGAGCCGCGGTAGCCTTTTTAATAACGACAAAGCAGTAATTAAAAAATGACAACGTTAATTAACAACTAACTGGTATTTTTATTGTTGTTTATAAATATGAGGCGATAATAAAGTAACAATTTTTAAAAATATATTACGGTGGTTACCGAAAAATTTTGATATTTTACCATGGACGTAGATTTGCATACTCTTCAATAAACTTTTAAAGAATTTTTGTTTAAAATAATTAGGGAAGCCAATAATTGACACTGACTAAAGCTACGTCCATGGTAATTTCTTTAAATTTTTCGGTTACACCGTAATATATTTTTAAAAATTGTTACTTTATTATCACTTCATATTTATGAACAACAATAAAAAATACCAGTTAGTTCTGAATTAACGTTGTCATTTTTAAAGTACTGCGTTGTCATTATTAAAAAGGCTACCGCGGCTCATTGTCCCAACGGAACCGCAGCTGACTTTCACGAAGCTTTATAACACAACCCTCTGATACATTCTACCAATTATCGTTTGAGAGGAAATAATTGACCAAATTTTTAGCTGGCTCAGGGACAATTGTTTGACTTGGTAAAAACCTTTTAGTTTTAGAAATATTTTGACAAACTTTGACGGCTTAAAACATTACTTTTGTTGCCATAAAAATAATACAGAACAAGACCTGGTTATATTGTTATTTTATTTATTATTTTAAAAATTGTACAGAAACTTAAAAAATAATTTTTAAAGACAAATTGCACATTAAAAATAATACGACGGGGTAGATTAATAAATATAAGCACCAAATTGGTAGGTATTGTAAGAAGTAATCCAATTTATTATCAAGCCAATTCGATAAGTATTAGATCTAAATAGTTATACTTTCCCGCACTAGTGCGGGAAAGTGACACTTTCCGAACAAAAATACGTGCACAAAAGTAGACAAATATGCACGGTCTTAGATGTTTTTTTATTAGGGATTAGTTTTAAATACTTTCCCGCACGAGAAAAAAATACCTTGAATAAAACCATAATAGAAAAATACGACACTAGACTTGAATGTATCTTATAAAGAAGAAAGAAATATATGTTATATCGATCTCTGTAACTCTTTTGTATGTCAGTCCCGGCATTTCTTTTAGTATTCCCCCAATGTTCCATCTTTCCAACAACAAAGAATCCAGGTATGCGCCATATTATGCTGATGAAATTTTAAAAATTGCAAAGAGTATGACTTTAAAATGGAATTCTATTTATATGGATTCTTTATTCTTTGTCATTTCCTCCTTCTATATATCAAATAGAAAGATCGTTGAAATATTTGAAAGATTACTATTCTTAAAATAACATACTATATTTATTGTTATTCTTTTGAGTTATTATAGTAGATATAAAGGATTTTTTTCCAGCAGTGGGCTTAAGTAAATAAATGCTAGGGGTTTTTTATTAAAGAGTTTATCGTTAATAAAAAGAAAAACTTTTTTTTGTGAGAAAAACATATTTTTGTTCTACGAGCTTAAAAATTTTTCCCACTCATAAAAAATATACGGTAATAGCCTTAGGCTCTCAAGTACCATTTAGGGAAAGTTTTGGTAAATTTGCAACAATGTAATCCACTGAAATATATTAAAGTTTATTAGAGAAGTTTTATGATTGATTATAGTTTCTAGGTATCCAAATATAAAAAAGTAACAAAGTGCTATTAAATTTAGGCTTGTGTTTTTAAAAACAGAGACATTTTTAAAATATCTCAAAATCCGTGCATTTTTAGCAAAAAGATGTGAAAATAAAATTATATATCGAAATGGTAACGAATAAGGTCCAAAAATATATATCATAAAAAAATACAAAAAATGATTTTAAAAAAACCAAAGATTGTCATTTTTATTTTTACTTTTTTCTGGGGCAGAATAGATATAGGCATTGCTTTACAAAAAGAAAGCTGACCTTAAAACCTTTAAAATTAACGTCGCCAAAAGTATTTTCATCACAATTTGACAAAAATATGATTTTTTAAGGTTTACAACTTTTTATCAGTTTTTACCGGTTTTTCTTTCAAATTAGATTATTTTTATTTTAGTGTTTTGCTAAATCTAATAATGCCGAATGATTTTTTAATTGTTTTTTTGCATTTATTTGCAAAATTTACCATTTTTTTTTCAAAAACGCAAGCTTTAATTTAAAAGAAATTTGTAATTTTTTTATATAAAGGCCCCCAAAAAATCAGATTTAATTATAAAACTGGTCCTACTTATTTACTTACGTCAGTAGTCTTGAATAACAGATATCTTGTAACGGTTTGCTTTAGCAACATTCAAAGAATATATTTTTGATTTAAAGAAGAAAAAGAAATATGATTTTTTTATGTCATATTTCTTTTTTTATATAAAACTTATAGATTACTTAACACCTTTAAAAGTTAGCATTAAAATTGAACACAGATTAATATTTATTTAGTAAGAAGAACCACTTATCACCAATTCAAATACCAATATAATCTTAACAATTACGGAAATATTATAAGTTAAAATTGTGGGTCAAATTGCCAAAAATCAAGAAAAGACGTAGTTTTAGATGTTAACGAGTTTTTTTTTAGAATTTTAAACGTTAATATCTTAAAAACTATAAAAGACACGAAACTTTTTAAGACATAAACTATGTATTTTTACAAGACCATTAATTTAGGTTAGGTAACCTTTTTGTCTTATGAAATTTTTGTCCAGTTATAGTCAAAATCTAAACTTTTAGGATTTTTTCAAGGTATACTCCTGGAAAAAAAATAATTTATTTTTTGTTGATTTTTTCTCTAAATTTTAAGTGATCTGGGATTTAAATAATTAAAATTTATAATACATAAAAAATATAATATACAAAATATTAAATGATTAAAATTTATAATTAAAAAAAAAACAAAAATCACAATAATAAAGAAATGTATTTTTTTTCCTATTATGGACTGAATTTTTTTGTTAAAAATACATTTTCGTTTATATCTCCTTTATTTCTTTTATCAGAAATGTTTATCATCACACTTTTTACGTAGATAATTTAAAAAACTCTATTTTTTGTTTTATGAAAGTTTTTGTATCTTTTATAGTTCATAGTACAAACATTCCGTGGTGGCAGGTTTCTTTCGGTAAATGTACTGTATCGGTTTTTCGGGTTTTTCTAGAGTTTTTGCTGTTTGACTCCTAATTTTGACTTCAGATTCGTGATGAGCTAAAAAGATACGCCAGAAAATCTTAGTCCAACACCCAGCACATGCCACTTTTTTTTTGCGGACCTGTGTTACGTTTTCCTCTAACACCCTATGTCTCCCTTACTATTAATTTATTCATTCTTCCAAATTACTAATCGGACCTTTGCAGACCCCCTAAAAATATTTTTACAGCAAATTGTTTGGAAAAGCTTTATTTTAAAAAACATTTTTATATTTTGATTTTGTGTCACATTGTAGGAAACTTATTAATGCAATTTCTTCCTTATACGACAGCTGCGACATCTCGACTGCATTTTCTCAAAATATAAAATTTAAAATTTTCTGTAAAATAAAACGCTTCTTCCAGAATAGGTTTATGTACATGCCTTCAACGTCTAATAAAGTTAGCCGTGTTTCATGTACCTAGCGGTTGTGAGAAAGAATTATTTTATTTTTGTTTTTTTTTAGCTAATGGGTTAAAACATAACAAATTTTATCTGGTTAAAAGCTGTCCGAGACAAAAAAGTCAGTAACTATGGTTAAAAAAAAATAAAAAAAATGAGTTGGTTTAAGAAGTCGATAATCAGAATTACTGACGAGGTGTTTTTTTTTAACGACAATTACCAGTTTCTATAACTTTAACCTGTTTTTTTGTAAAATGCATTTTTTTGTCGTAATTGCGATGGATTTACATTTATTATGTTGCACATTTAATTAATATTAAATCGATTTAATTTAAATCGGAACAAAGGAACGCAATGGATTTTTTCTTTTTTTTTCTCTGAATAAAATAAACTAATGAACCAAAAAACTGATATTAGAAATGGGCAACCCTTGTGTCGTCACACCGATTTTTGGTCCGACGACAAATTTGAAAGGCCAGACGTAAACTTTAAATCATAATTACGCAGAAACTTATTTTTTCTGCAAGAAGATATTTGAGGGATGGTTCTTTGATAAGCAAGGGAAGATATTTAACGTCTTTTTGGGATCTGCTGCAGTCTTCCTTTCTCTTCAAATCTTTAGTTCTTTAAGTTTGGTTATAATAAAATACTGCTTACTTTATTAAAGACAACCACGAAAAGCCTTTGTGTACTTATCCAACATAATAAATATTGTAGATATGTTCTAAATTATTGTATCCAGTGGTGTGTTATTCAAAATAAAATTTCTAAAAAAATTACTAAAACTTAAACAATAAATGAAACTAAAATTATTTATATTTTAATATAAAAAATTAAAATGTTTTAATAGGTTTTTTTTTATATAAATGGCATATCACTTACTCAAAAACAGGGACATTTATTATTTTTAAAAATAAGAAGGATAGCGAGTTAATATTAGGTTTTTCTAAGAAAACCGTAGCATGAAGCAAAGGTAATTAAGTATAAAACAACAAATATTCAATAAGAAACCTTTTAAAGTATCCTAAATTTTTGACAAAAAGAATAAATAAATATACGGGATTAGTAAAACTTTTTAAATTAATTTTATTTTAAAGGCAATAGTAGACTTGCTAGCAAAACAGTTTTTTTACTTCTTAAGAGAGTTTTTATTATGTTTTATATATATGCACAATATCTATACCCTGAATCCAGGATCAAAACGGTGCCATTTTGGCTAGTACTCAATGAAGACTCTTTTTAAACATGAATTCGTCACAACAATATAAAACTTTAACACTAAAATCTAGGACTTCTATTAAAATTTATTTGTTAATTGATGCACAACGTTTTGGTAAGTGATGTATCTTCAACCGTTTTCAAGTGATAACTAAAAACTATCCTTAAAAACTACGACTTAAATACCATCCGTTGTTCACCAAGGCTTGACCGATTGACGACCGAGTGATGGAGTTGTTGGAGCTGTGCTTCCGTAGTTCCTACTTTCACGTGAAAGACGAGTACTCTGCGCAGAATGATGAAGTTTTCATGGTTTCATCGCTTTCTTTAATGGTGGCAAATATTTATATGAAATGGTGTGAGGAGCACGCAATTAAAATTGCACTAATTAAACCAAAAGTTTTGCTAAGATATATTGACGATACTTTTATTGTATGGAGAAATGAAATAATGTACACACTTGCTATTCAGAAAACCTACCCACACTGGACAATACTTACACCAGAATTTTAATCACTCTAACGGAACGAAACAAAGGGTCATACGTACTCTATATAGCAGCATAGTGACCTTATGTAACAGTACAGAATCCCTGAAAAATAAAATAAGTAATATAACTAGGGATCTTAAGCAGAACAGCTAAAGTGAAAGAAATGTTAAGCAAACAATTGACAAATATTAAAATAGGAAAAAAACCTTTAACTTATACAGGACTACACAGGACCAAATATTTACGACAATTCCGTATTTTAAAGGAACTTCTGAAAAGAACCGCAGAATCGCGAATAAGCATAATAAATGTATTTTTGAATTTAAATCCCAAACCACTCTAAGAAGTATTCCTACTACCTATAATGACTGTATCTACCAAGTTCCCTGTCAATGTAGCAAGATATACATCAGGGAGACAAAAAGACCAATTAAAATTAAAGTTAAAAACAGAAAACATACAGAACAAGGTGAAACGTCGAAAGCAGGGATTGCCAAACATGCGTGGTCAAAATAACACCGCATACAATGGTTGAAGCACAAATTTTGTATTAAGAAACCCACTGAAAAGAAAAAAGTAAAGAAGCTGTAATAATTGCAAACAATCAAAATGTATTTAGCAAATCTAGTTTGACTTTTCAAATGTCTGGCAACAGTTGCTAAAAACTTTAAAAATCGGTCGAGCTTCGGTAAACAACGGATAGTATATTCTTCGAATAATTTTTAGTCATCTCTTGAGAACGACTGGAATACATCCCTCACCGAAAGGTTGTCTATCAATTAACAAATAAATACAATGAAAGTCCAATATTTTAGTGTTATTAAAACCATAACTTTGTAACACTTTCAAAGAAATATAGAACGTATCTATAATAAACGTTGATAATGTAAGACACGTTCAAGATATTAAATTGAATAAATTCTTTAAAACGAATTACGAACACAAAAACTACATTTCCTGCAAAATTGTGTATGATATTTTATGTCACATTGCAGTAATCTTATCAAGCAATTTTCTCCGTACACGGCATGCGACACTTAAACTGCACTTTCTAGAGTATATAATATAAAATTTCTTGTAAAATAAAAATGTCTATTGGAAAACTATTTCTACACATGACTTCAGAGACTATAAAAGATTAGAATTTAGGAGATATTTTACGGTTTTAAAAAAGGAACACCTTAAAATGACTGTAGTCCTTGTCCTGCGAAATATTATTTTAAAACATTATTCTTAACCCTTTAAAAATGGCAAATAAATACTTTGGTTTATTTTGCAACAAAATAATTTCCTTTAGGGCAAAATATAGGTTTCGAGAAGCATGATTTAGCAAAAAAACGCGTGGAGTTACAAAGTATATGCACTGACGTTAAAATACTAGCCAAGCGTAAATGGGTAAATTTAAATTTGAAATCGTGTAAAATTAATAATTTTTAAACGTTAAAAGATAAAGAAATACAATGTTAGCTAGAGATTAATGTGATAGTGATTTAATAACAGTAAAAAAATTGACTTTGTAATTTACTCATGGGTGTGCGTACTGATATTACCGTAGGATTTTTTTAAATGTGGTACGCCAGTGATAATTTTTCTAATAATTTCTGCAATTTATTTTTTTTTTCATTGTTTTAAATAAAATATCTTTCTTAAATTTTCTTTGTATCTCTCCTCATTTTTTCTTAATAAAGCCTTTTGTAAATACCAATTTATCCATTGCGTACACAAGAAAATGTCACACTTGTCGTATGGGCAAGACTCTTACACCTTAATCCTTAAAAATAGCAAATTTGAAAAATGTTTGATATATTTGTAATGTATTGCAGCTAAAGAAAACATTTTTAGTATCTTTGAAGTATTTTCTTGTTTAAGGTTATTAGTATATTTATTATTGTAGCCTAATAAGTCGTATTTTATTTTAAACATCTAAGGATCTTTTTTAAATGTCCATGAGACAAGTTTTTATAAATAAGTCTACACATACCCGATAATATTTGTTTTTTTAACATTTTTGTTCATGTTTTTACATCCATCTATGTAAGTAATGATAAATTGGTGTTTACAAAAGCCTTAGTTACGAAAAATGACAACAAATGTAAAGAAAACCGAAGAGAACAAAATATATTATATTTTGTTAAAAAAAATATATAAATTTTGGGGAATAATTTTTAAAAAATTACCAGTGGCGTACAACATTAAAAAAACCCTACGCACGCTACTGAGTAAATTACAAAGTCAGTTTTTTAAGAGTTACTAGGGCACTATAAAATTAAGCACTCGCTAAAATTTTGTTTCATAATTTTTAAAGTTTAAAAGTTATAACGTCAAAATGATTTTGTTTTTAAATTTTTAACACCTTGTAACTTAGAAACCAATACTCTTAGAGCAAAACTTTATATAAAAAAATAATATTTTTTACAAGAAATCCAGTATTTTTAAACCGTCATTTTATACCCTGTATACCTTTGAAATTGTTTTTCGAAAAAAGACCTCCTTGGGTTATTCGCCAGACATGCGAGAAGGGACCACTTGGTACACAGAAATGTGCACGATTGACCCGTACAAATTTATAGGTCACCTAAAGAAAAAGCTAACTAAAGGGAATAATACACTTAATATAGACATTCATAAATTCATAAAACTGTGAACAGTTTAAATCGAATTAAAAAAAAAGAAAAAACTTCAGATAAACATAGTATATTTTTAAAAATAAAATTAGGTAAATAGAGAATGAATTTAAGGATAATTTTGTTAACTAGATTAAATATATCTGCAATTCCATTAGAGTTTCACCTTAATCTTATAAGCGTAAAAACTGCAAACCAGGAAAATAAAAAGAAGGTGCAACATCTCTAAATAAATAAAGTACGTGACTTCAAAGTAAACTAGAAGACAGGAACGAGTCGCTTTTCTAATGAATAAAATTAAATAAACGGATAGAAAAAAATAAACATAAAGGACTTACATATGTATGTACAAACAGATAAAAGTACAAGATTTTAAATTGTATTATTTTCTAAAGTATAAAATGAAGCAAATGAAATGTTTTATATTAACGTGTCTGTTAATAGCTATGCCAACAAATAAGTTACATTCAGTGACAGCTCATGGAGGAGGGTTTTGGAACACCTCTCTCCCAGAAAAAAATTATAAACATACAATATGTGATTATATTATCTGTTTATGTTTACCATAAATAAATTAAATAAATTTATACCTATACATTTATTTATTAAAAAAAAAATAGGTGGTAAATCAAATATTTAAAATAAATTATACTGTACGAAATAACTAGGTTCTGATCGAGCAGCCCTCGTACTAAACGTTGAATTATTTTACTCCGTGATTGCAAGCGCAGCCAAGATCGGCCGAGATGGTGGACGGTAAAGCCTAGAATCTTCAACATACGTCAATATTGGGGCCAATAAACAATAATAACACAGGCCCACAAAAAAAGTGGTGTGTGCTGGGTGTCGAGAATTTTTGGTGTTTTTTTTCGCTGAACATGAATCTAAAGTCAAAATTAAGGGTCAAACAGCAAAATTATAGAAAAGGTGTAATTTTAGATATTAACGATATTTTTTAACTTAAAACGTAAATATCTTAAAAACTATAAAAGATACACGAAACTTTATATAACATAGACAATGTATTTTTATAAGGCATTTAATTTAAGTTATATAATCTTTTTGTCAAAATGCAATAGTTTTCGAGTTATAATCAAAAAACTGAATTTTCAAGATTTTTTAAGGTAAACCTCTAGAAAAGGTTTAAAAATACGTTCTTTTTTATTTTAAAATTTTTTCTGCAAATTTTAAGTGATTTGGTATTTAAATAAATAAAATAAGTAATTTATTATTATTATTAAAAAAAAAAAACAAAAATAACATTAATAAAAAAAATTATATATTTTTCTATTGTTCCGTAACACCCCGTATAAAAACATGGATCCTGGTTTTACACATTTTTTTTTTGGAAATCAGGTTTACAAGCGGTACTATGGTAACAACCATTCAAAGTAACGTAATTATGATAGCTCTTTAAGCTCTAACTGTCTGTCAACTTTTACTTGCTTTGAAAGTTAGAAATAAACTGGGCCCTGCGGACTTCCTTCGCGTTTTTATAAAAATGTGGAAAAAAATGGAAAAGTCTGAAAAAGTCTAGAATTAGCTGGAAGAATTCTTTTACTACAGGATGAAAGAAAAGTGTAAAATGAATGTCTCCAGCGCCTCAGGATAATCTGCAATGACCGTCGAAAAAGGAAAATACTAAGGTAATTTATTTCAAATAAATTATTAACTAAAATAAAATAGTTTTAACCTTCTAGAATTCTTTTAACTAAACAGATATTTTTCCGTCCGTAACACTATTTTGGACTGAAATTTGTTGTCAAAATTACATTTTCAATTATATATCATTTATTATTTATCTTATCAAAAATATTTATATTTCTTTTTTAATAGACAATTTAAAAGGCTTTTTTTTGTTCCATGATATTTTTTGTATCTCTTATAGTTCATATAGTCGTAGTCCAAACATTCCGTGAAGCAGGTTTCTGCCGGTAAATATACCGTGTCGGTTTTTTGGGATTTTCTCGATTTTTAAAATTTTGGCTTCAGATTCGTGTTTAGCAAAAAAAATACATCAGAAAATTTTAATCCCACACCCAGCACACACTACTGTTTTAGTGGACTCGTGATAAATTTAGTGCAAATTTTTATTATTAACCAACTTTAAATATTATTTTTTAAGAAAACGGGGTTCTTAAGTTTAATTAGCCAATTCAATCCAATTAAAAGCCAATATAATATTATTGCTACTTGCAACAACATTAAAGTTATTAAAATATGCTTCCTCAGACAGTAAAATTTAATAGAAAATTTAATAAAATGCACTTTACATTTTGCAGGCAATTAAAACTAAACTTTTTAGCTCGACGGTTTGCTAGCACTCACTCTAACAATAATAAAGTTACTGCGAAAAAGTTCAGCTTATTAGTCTGGATGGCCTCGGGCAGTTCTGGAAAAGTTCAAACCGTTCACAAAGTTAGAGCTGGAAAAATTGACGTTTTGTGTACTTTATTTGCTGGAAAAGTTAACATTTTGAACAAATAAAATGTTAATGCAGTAAAACTCAGTAACTTTTTGCCATCAATTTTTCTTATTGGTTTAAAATTTAAATTACTTTCAGCGGATTTTAATATACTGTTTTTCTACGTTCGTTGAAGAAGTATGATAATTTTATGTTAAAAAAAAAATAAACCCACAAATGCAACGTTTAAATGCTCAAAATTTTTGTCTGGTCATAAACTAGTGCATAATAGTCCGGTCAACATGTATAGGGTGGGCATTTTATTAGGGTCCTATACATTTTCTCAGAAACTGCAGACTTTTAAGAATAAAAATTCGGACAGAAGTTTCTTGGTATAATTTATGCTTTTAATTAATTCCATTTTTACATATACAGGGTGTTCATTGTGTTGGCCACCGGTGTTCACTTCCTTATTTTAAATGAGACACCCTATATATTATTATATATTAAGATAGCGCCTCCAAAGACGAGTTCAACAGTATATAACAGTATAGGTCTATGTCGCGACGTTTCGGATTTATTTTATTATTTTTCTATATTAGCTGGCAATTTTTTTTTATTTTAAAAATGTTACATTTAATTGGTCTATCAAAAAAATTTTTAAAATTTTTTAAATGAACCCCCCCTGTATATAATCCAAAAAGAAAAATTATAAGACCTTTTCAACGATGTATAACAACGGGGCCCGCGAGTCACCTTTTGGGGCTTACGGATGATCGTCTTAGGAAAAAATTTTTTCTTTTTTTTGACCACACTACCCCCCGTATAAATACTTTAAATTATAAATTAATATGAAATATTTAATTAACTCATCTTAAACCAAATGTATTGTATTGTTTCCCCTAATATTAGGTATAGAGGATTTTTGTGGTTGGAAAAAGAAAAAAATGTTTTTTTCCCCGAAGACAATAACCCAAAAAATGACTCGCGGGCCCCCCCGGGTTTACATTGTTTTTTTTTTTATACAGATTTCGTATTATATACGGGGGGGTTTTAAAAAAATAAAAAAAATTTCGATAGACAAAAAGGGAAATTTAAATTTAAAAAAAAAAAAATAAAATAATAGGCTTTTTTTTTTTTTTCGTGAACAAAAAAAAAAAATTTCAATAAATCCAAAACGTCGCGACACAGACCCATACTTTTTATATCGTTGAAATTTTCTTCGAAAGCGTTTTTAAATATATATATATATATATATATATATATATATATATATATATATATATATATATATATATATATATATATATATATATATATATATATATATATATATATATATATATATATATATATATATATATATATATATATTTATATATTAATATTAAGGGTATCCCTTTTAAAATAAGGAAGAAAACACCGGTCGCCAACACAATGAACCTCTGTATATGTAAAAGTGGAATTAATTAAAAGCATAAATTATTCCAAAAAATTTTTTTGTCGAACTTTTTTCTCAAAAGTTTCCGTTTCTAAAAAGATGACCCTAATAAAATATTACCTTTTTTTGGATAAAATTTTTTATATTTTTCGAAAATTACGATCGAAGTGTCATTCGATTTGGAATATTATTTACAAAGTTAAAGAAAAAATCCCAAAACTATCCAATGAAAATTGCAAAAGTTATAAGCAATTTAAAAATAAGTGGTGGTTTCTTTTTTTAAATATCTCGAAAACTATCAAAGGTACACAAAATTTGAAAAAAGATTTAAAATGAGAAGGAAATTTTTCCAGAGCCCCGAAAATAGCGCTAAAAGGGTTTAGTCTGGCTTCTGCGGGTTTTGTTACCGTGTCCGAGTGACGAATGGTGTGCGGAAGCCAGACTACCCGCTTTCAGCGCTATTTCCAGGGCTCTGTAAAACTTATAAATATTAAAGATACAGTCCGGGAGGTAGGACTTTTTTATGATATTTTATTCTTTTTTCAGATTTTTTTTTAAATTTTGAATATCCTTGATAGTTTTCGAGATATTCAAAAAAAACCAAACCCCTACTTTTGCAATTTTTCATCGACCCCTTTTGGGACTTTTTTTTAAACTTTCTGCATACTATTCCAAATCGAATGACACCTTAATCGTAATTTTCGAAAAATATACAAAAATTTCATCCAAAAACGTACAGGTTGACCAGGCTATGAAGCAAAATTTAATGTTCAAAAAGATATACATCTTTCTTACATACCGGGTGAACTAACCCCCTTATTTTTTTTTCTGTAGGTGTGGATTTTTCCCCATACATCTAAAAATGAAACGCTAACATTTAAACTGTAATTGATCTTATATTTAAGGTTTTTTTATAAAGCTTTCCATTACTTTTGGCACCTAACACTAGGCCAACAATTTGGTCAAAAGTTAACAGAAAAATAAATATATTTTTTTTTACTTTAAAAGCCTAAAAAAAATTATACTTGAACAGAAGAGAAAAACTCAACTGCAATTTTTAATTGTTAAAATATAGAGGTTTACTTGAGTCTAGAATTTATTTTAGAAAAAGAAGAAAAATGGTTTGATCGCGAGAATATATTATTTTACTTTTAAGAGCGATCTCACCTTTTGGAAAAAGTAGAAAGCGACTCTCTTAAAGGTGGGGGTAGCGAATTACTCCCATCCTCTGCACGCTAGAAGAAGATCATGTGACCCGGCTAACCAATTGCTGCGCAAACGATCAGGGCGTCATTGCGTTAGCACATTGGCCGTGACTTTTAATGTGTTTCTTAATAGTAAGATGAATAAGAGAGATTTAAATAAAAATAGAAGAAATTAAATTTTAAATAAAATTATAAAGGATTCGGTTCTTTTATATGCTGCCGATAACAAATAATACAGTTAAATATTAAAACTAAAAACAGAAAATACATTGAGTTTAGTTAAAAAAAACTATTTAATTTATTTCTTTAAAGGAAATATTGTTCGTCTTCAAACACATTTTTAATTTCTCTGAAGCTTTTCGTCAATTTGTTAGAGGCTAAAGGGTGATGAATACGAACTTGTGTTCGAGAAGCCAAAAAATACTTCGGAAACTATATGCAGTAATGTTTAGATATGACGGACTTTGAAAAATTATCAAAAGTGGTTCGTTTTAGCCAAAGTTTGTTATAACCAGTAATTAATAAATTATGTCCACATATTGTGTACACATAAGTGTACAAAAAGTGTTCTTTTACACTAGAAGTGCGCTATAAACGGATTTGTTATAGGCAGACTTAACTGTATTGCAGTACAAAACAGATTATTTTATTGTTAGGCGGTAGCAATTAAGATTTGCACGCAGGTAATGTAACAGTAATAACTCTTTATTTAAGAAAATATATAGCTTTTTTAAAAATCCCAATTTTGCAGAAGTTTATAGGCAGACAAACATTTTGAGCATTTAAACGTGGCATTTTATTAACTCTAGTCGAAGTTACAGGTGTTTCAAAAACAGGAAAAAAAGTTTTTATTTTTTAAAACGTAAGGGGTTAAAAATTAAATTAAAAATAAAGGCAAAAAAAAGGTAAAATTTTTGTATAAACAATGAACAAAAACTATTACCTAAGCCAACCCTTTTCCACTAATGACCAAATAAATTTCGTAGATATGCCGATTATAAATAATAGTTATTTTCACATCTTTAGGTCTGACATAACGGTCTTCTTAATAAACTTTCTTCTTACGGTCTTTTACCAAAGCTTTGTTCTTGGCTTTCCAGTTTCCTTTCTAATCGCGTTTATAGTTTTTGATGGTCATTTTTCAGCTTCTACTAAATTTGGGGGTGCCCGAGGTATATCCCCCCGTTTCTTGTGCACATCAAGGATCTTTTTTTTCACAATCAACCCCATTTATGTTGCAAAAAAAACCCCCAAAAAAAATTTAACTTCTCAAGCCAGTCACGGCTTTTACTCAGAGGTGTTGGTCAGTATGATTCCTCCTCGCCCCCAAGAGAAAAGTTGTTAATTTTTTTGATTCTTTTACAATTCAACTGAAAAAAACTTCCCCCTTTCTTCATTCTTTCACCCTTTTTAAAAAAAGGGGGGGGTTCAAAAACTATGGAAAAACTGCTCCCCGCAAATTTTTTTTCTCCTCCATTTTCCAAATATTTAGCCCTGTGCCCCCCTTCCCCCCGGGACTTAGCTTAGCCTTGTGAACTGTCAAAAGTTTTAAAAAAATCTGAACTTTCGTGAAAAACCCACAATAAAATTTATTGGATAGATTTTGGAAAAATTTTATAGAGTTAAAAATTTTTTTTTTTTAAAGGAAAAAGGGAAAAATTTAAACTCCATTATTTTTGCCGTATTTTAAAAATTTAACATTTGTTTTTAAAATTTTTAAAAAGGTCACATTTTTGTAATTAAATATTTTTCCACGAGGTGCGGAAAAACCATTTTCCCCCATTTAGTGCGCAAATTTGAATTTTCTGCCCCGTGGGGAAAAAATAAAATACTCTAAAATCACGGGTAACAAATTTTTGTTTTTGTAATTGTAGGCTATTTCTCAATATAGAACCATTGCAAGTTTTAGTTTATTCTCTTTTTTTTTTTTTATTTTGTAATTTTAATTTTTCCCAAAAAAAAAAAAAAAACCCTTATAATAATAATAAATGATTTGACAATCAAGCAACAATATGTAATCTTGGGGATTTTAAACTTCGTTTTTTTTTCTTTTCCCTAGAAAAGCAATTGCACAAATAATTTCAATACAAACGATTTTTAATGAAAAAATTTTTTTTTAATTAAAAAAAATCCCACAAAAATAATTATTTTTTAAAAGAGTGTTCCCCTGAGGAGCTACCAGATTCTATCCTGGTGCGAAATACCGTAAGTTTGAATTTATTACCAGCAAAATTTGTAAAAAAATGAGAATCAATATAGTATTTCGAAAACGGTGCTCCAGAAGGGGACAAAAAATATTAAAAAAATTTTCTTGGCCCATTTTGGGTTGCAAAAAAAATATAAACCCCCAAAACTTTAGGGGTAATACTCTATGTTAAAAAGTGTCCTCAAAATGAAAAGGAACCTTGATTTAATTATATTTCAAGCTAACATCACTACTTAAAAACCAAAACTGGGATACCGGCCAAAAAAATCAAAAAATTTTAGCAAGAAAGTTTTAAAATTCATGAAAGAAGCACCTAATAATATTTTCCTTTAATAAAAGTTGCTACAATTTTTGAATTAGCCGGTGCTTGTAGGGGAAAATGAACTTACAAAAATAATGATTGATGACTACAGGATAATGAAAATTTGATAGTGGTGAAAATTCCTGACAGTAAAAATAACACTTTCAGAATCTTTGTAGTGTCCCATGAAACAAAAAAGGACTTTATCTGCAATTGTACCGTAAATATCAAAAATTAAAAACCATACCCCCCACAGACTTTTTTTTTCCAGTATAAACAAGGAGCATCAGTACGCAATGTGGGAATAAATTTAATATAAAATGCCTTAAAATTGCTGCATACCTAAAATTAAAAAATCCAGAAAAATTTTACTGACATAGTTTTCGTCATCCTCTCACTATGTTAGCGGTTTGGAGAAGGGAAATTTCCAATGTAAGCGACTTGGGGGCTGGAAATCAACGGCTGGCTAGAGCTAATTTATGAATCCACAAATCAGAAAAAGGATATTGAAAAAAATATTGACCAGAAAAACTCCCCCCTGATAAGTCAACCTTCATAAGCCGTACAATAAGCGCTTCCATAAGCCACCCCCTAAATAAAATTTAAAGGGTTTTGCAAATTTAAATTTTTAATTGCTAATAACTGTTTTTTTTTGTAATTTTTCAAAAAATAATTCCCATTTATAAATATGTTGTAGTAGTTTTTTCAGATTAAACATAATTTAAAAAATAATCATTGCTTTAATTTGGTATTACCTGACGCTCTGGAAAAATTTTTTTTCCTAACCCTGTTTCCGCAATTTTAAACTGTTTTGGGGGAAGGGGTTTAAATACTTTCCCACTTTTGGAAAATAACTATATCGGGACAGCAATGCATATACCTGCCTAGACAGGAAAATGCGTTTACGTCCCATTTCCCTGCTGTTTTTTTCATTTTCAAAATTGTTTAAAATTTATACTTTTAATACAGATCACACTCATATCATAATAAAAGCACCAGCGGTTTCAAAGCTTATCTTTATGTCATGTATTACATAAGCCTAATTAAATTTAGAAAAAAAAAATTTTTACAATAATTGTTTAGTTAGCATTGTTATTAAGTATAAAAATCTTTAGACCCTCCTGCTGAAATTGTGTTTGGTTTAAAACTATTATTTCTTGAAGAGCTTCTTCATGTGGTGTACTGGACAACTACATACTCTTGGAAGTAAGGATATCATCAGGGCAGTTTCACTTTTGTTTTCCAAAGAAGAGTCTATGTATCCTTCAGGAACCGTACTTCATTTTTATCCTCCCAGTCTTTTTAGTTGCAATACATCGATCCCGTTGTCAGTCAACAAAGTTGCGGAGGTACGTTGAAATGCCCTATAAAAGTTTCTGTACTTAGAAGCTGCAAAAAAGCAACTATTTTCTGGAGAAAATTTAAAATTGAATGATAGTCAATTGCTTGATTATGTAATTTTTCATTGAACAAAACACCTGTCATTTTTTATATTTTTTCGCATAATAAGGTATTTGTGGAAAATAGCAATGGCTTTTAATAAACGATCTACTTGTGTATTGATAGATTGATTGATAAAGTAAATACACAAGTTGAGGTTTTGTCCGCCTCGACACTGCAGCCTACAGGGCTTTTGTATCTCTTGGTATTTTTTTCATTTAAAAAAGGTTTGACACCTTAGACAGGTTAGTACCCCTTTTTCTGTTTTTTTCTGGTCCCAGCCTCCTGGTGGTTATGTCCACCATAGGTTTGATTTTTCCCCATTGTAAGTGCGGGGCACTCTTATGATGTGAGACTGTCTCTTCCCCCGTAAATAGTCTAAAATGGGTTCTTCTCTATAGATGCCCTGGTCTATTTTTCTTGGGTGCAGTGTCCGGTTATTAATCCTGTCACTATCCTAATCTGATTCCTTTTTATTTTTAGTAGTTCACTTGTAAATTTTTCGATGGTGAGTCCAGCATTGTTTCTGTGATTTTCCCGGAATGGGGTTTCCCAGAAACTTGTTGTGTTTGAACCCACCATAGTACCCACAAACCAGGCTTTTGGTTTCAAAAACAGGTTCAGGACCCACAAACATTGCTGCGGAGCCTCGCCTGGCGGGAGTTCTTTTTCATTGCCCTGTATTCCCTGTTCCGGGAAAAAAGGTAACTTTGTTGTGGTTAGCCGGGTTTGGAGGCTTCGCATTTCCCAAAACCAAACCGGTTGACTTGTTGGGATGCCAAACTTTTATGGCCGCTTGACTATCGAGGATAGTAATGTCCCTGCCCTTATATCTCCTCCTCAAGTTCTCTCGCAGAAAATTCAATGGCTATATTTCCGCCTGGAAAAAAGTGGCATATTTCCCCAGGGGAAACATAAGCATTTAACCTGGGGGCAAAATGTATTCCTGGGCCCGGGTCCATTGTCAGTCTTGGATCCATCGGGATACCCAAAACCCAATTTTGAGACTGACCAGGAGATCGCTCACTACCGCCCCAGGTAAGCTGGGTTTTTTATGTCTGTTTATTTATCCGTTTTTGGGATTGTATCACTCCCCATCTCAAATATTGGGTTTGTGTACTGCTCGATTCTGGGTGTCCCAGGGCAGGCCCAGAGCACCAGTTGCCGTTACATTTCAGCCTGTATCCCCCAAACCTCGCCTCCGCCTTAATAATTAACCAAGAGGGGGGGGGCTTATAGGGTTTCCCTGGCTCAGTTGGGGTGCTTCTAATAGCTCCCTTTAAAAGAGACATGTAGTCGCTGGGTTTGGATAACTCCAGCTCTGCTTTTTCTCTGTTCTATTTTTACCAGATAGTTGAACCGTAGGTTATCATGGGTCTTACCACA
This sequence comes from Listronotus oregonensis, assembly GCA_019359885.1. NCBI lineage: Eukaryota > Metazoa > Arthropoda > Insecta > Coleoptera > Curculionidae > Listronotus > Listronotus oregonensis. Next base: position 19,049 of record JAHBCN010013623.1, read on the forward strand.
GCAGTGTACAACCAGTGTACTATGCGTGGCTGAAATCCCCAATTCTTCCCCACAGCTCTTTTGGTAGCCATTAGAGCCATTTTGCCCTTATTAATCACATTCTGCATATGTGTACTTGTGTATGTTTTTGTATAAGAAATATCTATGGCAATCTTTACTTCCAAAATGTTGACGTGGTCCATTTTTATTTTAACTAACTCATCGTTCCTACATGCCCCCTACCAACGATAAGCACTACCTAAAACGAGATAAAAATAAAATAGGTAACGTATCTATAGCAACCAGAAAAACATTTTGGTGATCATTTTGCTATTATTTTTTTTATATTTTTTAAAGACCTAACTTAATGCTAATAATTTTTTCGGTTGCCTTTGTCTGGAACTTATTCATGTTTTTGCTGAAAGTCTAGATTTTGCGCTTAAAAAAGCTAAAAGTTTCGCGTGCTTGGAGATATTAACCTTTTCTCTTAATTTAATAATGGTTTTCAACATTCTGTTACTCGCCCATAAAGTCGAAGGCTTCTCTTTCTTGGCTAATTTGCCAAAATACAATAGAACTGAAACTTTTTATTTTTATAGCAAACGAAACTGGTTTAAAACCTAAATCTTTTTCTTAAATACGGCTTTAAGGAAGATTTATCTCCGCAAAAATATATAACATGAAACTTTGTAACTAACGGTTGAGGATGACACTTAACTTAGAATTACTTTCAGAAATTATTGCAGTAAATCACTTAAATTTTAAGGCGGCTTTTCTCATTTAGACTCGAATAATTTTCCTCGGAATTCAGAGCTCGTTTTATTGAGAATAATGATTGCCGCTATATTAAATTCCTCGTGAAGTATGATATTTTGTTAAATTTATAAAGTTTTCCACGGAAATGGACGGATTCCTTTAGCAATTAGAAAATTGGGTAATGTGATTATGTTTAAGAACTAATTATGCTAACTTTTTAAAGATGCAGCTGTGGAAAAGTATTTGGTGTTGTCTTTAATTTTTCTTGGTGGTGTTAGACGATGTAATCGTTTTAATTAAAATCATTTGACTCTCACTGTATTTTTAGGTAATTATTTTCTTATTAAAAATTGCCAACTGTTTTTAAGTTATAACTAAAAACTACTCTTAAAGATAGGTATACTATTCGTTATTTACCGAACTTTAAAGATTTTTCACGGTTTAACAACGGCCGCCAGATATTTGAAAAGCATACTAGGCCTCAGATTTTTTGTTATTCTCGGCAATACGAGCACCGCACCTAAAAAATTTAAGTTTTGTCCAGATAGGTTTTGCAAGTTATGGCTGCGTGCGTCCCAAAGTAATTGTTTTCCATTTTTTCCAGGGAATTAAGGTCATTCCATCTACCCCTTTTCCATCGCTTCTGCAAAATCCAAGAAAGGGTCTAATACAGAAGGATTTTCATCTAAAATCAGAGCTCTTTTGATAATGTCATTTATCTGACTTTTCTAGAAGAACGCCCCCGCGCTTTTTTTTCAGCTTAACCCATGTAGGCCATAAATATCAGCATTTTCGCCGCAAACGCAGGTGTCTCTCCCACACACAGGCAGACCAGTCTGGGGCGATGGAAATATGGAAAAGTTTTGTTGTCTAACAAATTTCCCAGGACGAAGATGGAAGTGCGAATCAAGCATTACTTTCAGGGGGGGTGAAGAGCAAGTAGACGTGCCTTATCTTCACTTGTCTGGCACATGTTTGTAATATATTTGTGACGAGCTTGGCAAATTAAAAAGTCAAAATCTTTCTGTTTTTGGTAATTCTTGTGGTTGATTTTGAGGTGAAAAAGATAACCATCTTACAAAACAATTGCTGAAATTATTATCTACTGTCGCAAGAATATAGGAAGTTTTAAAATTTTTGGGAAAATAAACCTGACACGTCATTGATTTAACCTAAAAAGGGAGAAATAGATAGGGTGGATGTATCTCTTATTCCAGGGGCCCCCAAATTTTACTGGAAGAGTGCTTTGTAACCCAAAAATTTAATTTAATATCACAATTTTTATGTCTTGAACTAAGCAATTCATTATCAAAATTACAAAGTAATTCTGGGAATTTCAACAAGGTGAACATCTTAACAAATAAGACATTCGAGGTATCAAAAGGGAAAATTTTAGTAAATAATATAATATTGAGTCTATAAATTTTTAAATTTGGTGTGGGGAAATTTTAAAATTCTGTCTTTTTATTAAATTTAGTATTCAATTTCATTTTACGAAAAAACACTTCCTAATAAATTAAAATTTGAAATGGGAATTACTGACATATTAGGAACAATATTAAAAAATTTGATAGTATATTGGAATGATCTTTAGATAAAAAAGTTAATTCACACTTATCAAAATTTAAATTTTTTAAAACCCCAAAACTTTACTTCCTTTGATTATTTTATGAAAATTATCTAAACCGATTTTGGGTTTCCCCAAAAATGTACTTTTATCTAGATACCAAAGATTTATTTCTGTATTTAATGATAAAATAAATTTGGGTGAATTGCTAAACTAAAAAGAGCTGGTCAAGAGGATCTCCTTGTTGGACACCTCTTTTTTAGAAAAAATATGTTGATCACCGTAAGAAAGTAAACTCCCGGGTTATCATAACATTGGGCTATAAATGGTAAAAATTCTGGAAGATCTTCGCTTACTCGTGATAAAATTGTTTTTCTATTAACCATATTAAAAGCGTTTTGATAATCTATTTTTAAAATAACTTTATCTGATTTTGGTTAGTTCTTTAAAAAGAGTAATATACTAATTTTAATTTTGTTTTAGTTAAAAAAAAATGTCTTCTTTATCTATATAGTTGTTACATACCTGCAGGGCGCTTAACATTTCTTAATGCTTCTATGTTTATAGCTCATTGTTTAAATATTAATATTATTAATCTATATAGACAGTGACTTATTCAGAATGATCTTGAGAAAAACAAAACGATATTTTTGACATTAAAAGAATTTTCTAAAAGTTTTTTTTTCAGTAGAATTAATGTTTAAACTTTGATTTAATTATATCTTAAAGCAGTAAATAAATGGGTAAATATCATAATTTAAATAAGAATGGCTTTAAGCCTAGAAAAAGTAGATAGCTTAATAAGAGAAATGTTTTAAAAGTTTAATATTAAATAAACTATATATATATATATATATATATATATATATATATATATATATATATATATATATATATATATATATATATATATATATATAAAATAATATATATATATATATTATATATATATATATATATATATATATATATATATATATATATATATATATATATATATAAATATATATATATATTTTAAAATATATATATATAAAATATATATATATATATATATATATATATATATATTTTCTATATATAAAATATATTAAAATTATGATTAAAATTTTTTCAAGATCATTCTCAATTATTGATATTAGTATTTAAAACGATAATAAAAATATTTAAACGATAAGCTATACACATAGTGGCACAGGAGATCAACAAATGTTAAGTGTCCTGTCAGGTATATAACACCCAGATAAAGGAGGCATTTTTTCAATTAAATTAAGATTAAATTTTATTTTAGTTAAAGTTTCAAGTAGATCGGAATGGGTGCAGATATAGGACCAAAAAAAATTAAATAAAATATCCGTGCCACCAGGTTATACTCCATTGCCTCAAGGCACATGTGTATTAGTTTATTTCATTCAATAAATAGAACATTTTAAATTAATTTTAAAATGGATCGGTGCTGGTATACTTACTTGTACCAGAAAAATATTGTTATAAGCGAAATATTTAAGGGCCAAAATCACTTTTTTGCTTATATCACATTTAATATTTATTTTAATAAAGAAATATATATATATAACCTCTTTTATAGATCTTACTAAAAGGTATTTTTTTTGTTTTTTACAATTTTTTGTAACTCTTTTAACTTTTAAGATATTTGCGTTTTTATTTTAAATTTAAATCGTTAATATCTTATATTTATATAAAAAATCTGACAGTTTTATTAGAACATCAATTTTGATTATACACTTTTTTTTCTTAAAATCAATGGTTTTTGGTTAAAAAAAAAAGATTTTTCACGAGTTTTTTTAAAGTAAAAAAAAATGCAATTTGAACCAGCTGAGGTGAGGCAACAGTGCGGCTTTGAATTGACTATTGTTCATAGTAATATAAAAAAAAATTCATGCGGTTCTTTCAAAGGCTTGGTTTTTTGCGGTGGCCTCCCGAACTATATGTTTTTGACATTCCTTAATTCTAATTTCAAATGGTCTTTCGCAGAATCTCAAACAAATATAATATTAAGGCAGCATTTAAATCCCCAACCACTTTTTAAAATCTTCTAAAACAAGACCGGAAAACAATATTTAAAAAAAAAGACTGTATCTACTTGAATATGGTGAAGTATACATCGGAAAAACAAAAAAAAAAATTCAAAATTTTAGTTATAGGACACCAAAAGCATGGAAAACGGGGTGAAACCTCGAGGTCGGAGGTTGCCGAACATGCCTGGTCCGTAGACGTGAAATTTTCACAACAGAAATAATTTTGCGCCACTTTTTTAAAACATTTTGCAACAAAATAAAAAAAAATCATGAGCTACTTTTAACGATGTCATCTGATTTTAAAAAAATAGAATAGTTAGGAACGATCAAAACAACGTGCTAGATACCTGTATATATTTGTGGCAACATTATTTTATGTAAAAATATATGTATAAATAAATAAAACACCCGACTAGAAATTATTTAATTTAATAATATTTTTTACGTATATGAACATACTTTACTTAAGAAACATGTGTAATTTATTAAAGGAAAATGCGCTAGTAACAATATATTTTATTTATTTTCTTATGCCCACTGCAACAAAGTAATCCTCAATTCACAACGAGATCTCAAAAGGATAACATAAAATACAAATTCCATTATTCCTAAAACGGTAATCTTTCAAATATTCCCGGGAGCTTACAATTTTATCTATATACGAGAAGTGGCATGTAGCTCTTATAAAAAATCATTTTTAGTTGTACTCATGGCAAATTTTAAAATTTTGTCCGTATATTATGCATTTCAGAATTTTTCTTCTTGAAAAGTGGAAAATCTAAAAGAATACTAAGAGAAAGACAAGGACGAAAAAAAAAATGGACAAAGATCGATATAAAATATGGATGTGTATATAAATAGAATTTTTTTCTAGATTTTACTTGGGTTAGTAGTTACCATTGATTTTTAGCACAAG
>JAHBCN010013624.1:0-24016 GCA_019359885.1 Listronotus oregonensis
AAAAATTCGAAGCTATGCAGCGCGGATTGAAATCGCAGCAATCTTCATTTACAAAACTCAAAACTGAACAAGAGGCTGCAACTCGTGCCAGCTTTCTTGTGGCTCTTGGAGAGAGATGCAAGGTGGGCAACATACAGACTCTATCAAGCGGTCAGTAGCAAACCGCAGGCGTGTCATATGGAGAGTACCAGTCTCCTCAGGAATGTCCTGACCTGTGACAGACTGGGAATGCCCTCAGACATAATGCCTACAGCAACCAATTACAACCGGCCCTACAGTGTAGTCTACCCACAAAGGGAGGACTGGAGTCGAAAAACGACCGACCTGCTCCGGGCTGACATCTGTTAGTACACCGATGGCTCCAAAACCAAGGACGGTGGCAGAATTTTCCTTTAGCCTGGGCAGTCTTGCTATTGAGATGTGTGCTAGATCGCTGGTTGATCGGCACTGCACACGTAAGACAATTAAAATATTCTCCGATAGTCAAGCATTGCACATTGCACAAGATCGGCCTAGAGGAAGACGCCGAATGCCGCATGTGCATGGAGGGGGATGAATCGGCAGAACATATACTGTGTTCGTGCCCAGCAATGGCACGACTAAGATTCGCAATCCTCGGCAATGACACCTGTTGCCGGGGGAGGTGAAAGATCTCTCTCCCAACACGATTATTAGATTTATTAGGAGTCTGGACCTGGTGGGAGAAATATAGAAAGGTGTGAGCCACAATAGACCGATCGGTCGCGGTGGAAGGGTGTGTTATACCCACTCACTTTAAACTTACCTACCTACCATAGTTACTAACTTTTTAAACCAATGCAATATGTTTTTTTCCTAATGTGTTTTTGTTAAAAAAAGATAAACAGATTATAGTATTTTACTTTTTAACAAATAAAAATGGCACTTACCCCTATATAAAATAATTACTTAAATATTAGCTCTGCTTGTTTTTTTCTTCTTTACTCTGCTTTCATTCAAGATGTAATATTGGAACTTAGCCCCGGTCGCCTCTGTCGAGCCTGTGGTTGGCCATTGTGACGTAGATACCCTTTTCGAGGGAAAGTTTTATATTTAAATTTTAAATGAATGTAATTCTGTTATAGAATTTTATATTAAAAATATTTAGCCGAGCGTTATTTAGATATAAAGGAATATTTTTAGCCAATAAAAAAAAATATGTGCAAGGGCCCTATCCTACATTCCACTACTTGTAGGATTTATTGAAGTAACTTTGAGTAATTTTTTTAATTTAAATTAAAGTAAAACAACTTCAAGCTATGTATTATCTTTTAATTTATTTAAATGCCTATCATAACAACACAGAAATGTACCTAATAATACTAACATCATCCCTATAACTATCCCTAAAAAGATAACAAGAGTTAGCAGTAAAATTGCAGTACAGAATTAACTAATAAAACTTACTTTTTGTCGGAGGTCTTTCATGTAGCCAAAATCCAGACAACGCGGTAAATATAAATGTCAACGAATTTGCTACTGGAACAGATATGGTCAAATCAACATACTGTAGGGTAAAAAAATATAAGACTGACCCCATTTGGTTTAATGCCATTGGAACAATATACTAAAAAAATTCCGTAAGTTATGTAAAACATTAACCACATTACATTATTGAAAAAATGGTTCAAATGTAATTTAGTAATATATTAAATCAGTGTGTCCCAAATTGGTGGGAAATGTATGGGGAACTTGGAAACCACGAGAGATAGAAAATCGGTTAAATGGGGAAAGTTTTGGACAATTATGTTAGTAAGCTAATCCCGTTTACTGCATGGTTTTATCTATTTAGGTTTTTGAGAAATTTTGAAAAAAACGAATATTTTCTCAGTTGGCCTTGATTCCGGCGAACGGCATTTTTTTTGTAAACAATAAAATATTAGTAATTGGCAAAATAGATAAGCTGAACAGATATTTTACAGAAATGGCTTTCGCGAACATAGCTATAACTTTAATACGTGTTACGAGAAAATGTAATGGCGCCCATATGAAAAAGTAAAGTTGATGAATTATCATCAACTTTACTTTTTTATATGGGCGCCATATTGGATTTTTTTGCAGCCAAATAGTGCTTTTTATTTCTATTTCAACAATGTATAACATGTTATAGTTTAGGAGTTTATAACCTCACCCACTTCAAAAAACAAATATTTCCTCAGTTGGCCTTGATTCCCGCGAATGTCATCTAGCGTCATTATCAAGTTAGCTCGGGTACGTTATTAAAATATTTTCAACTTTGTGAAATGGTTAACTATTTAAAGAAATACGTGATATTTTGCAACGTTATTTCCAAAGCAATAGAAATGTTAATATAGCTGCGCAAACGTATTTCGACATTTTTCCTGCAAGGCAGCATCCTAAACTAACATACTTTCGAAAACTGGTTACAAATTTGCTTAAATTCGGAAGTTTTAAAAAACCACGACCTAAGAAGTTAACCAACATTTTAAAGAAAATCCAACATCTTCAGCCAGGGATGTTGATAGAGAATTCCACATACCTAAAGTCAATCATTTATAGGGTAGTTAGGACTATTTAAACAAATATCGTTAATATGTTGAGAAATATGGACAATATTTTGAATTTTAGGTCGTTATTTTACATCTTCATTTTAGTAGGAATATTAGTTTAGCCACTTTTCATTGTTTTTGTTTCACTTGTTTCAATTAACTTGTTACGTGTAGTTTTGTTGTAACACGGTATTAACGTTATAGCTATGTTCGTGAAACCCATTTTGGGTATAAATATCTGTTCAGCTTATCTATTTTGCCAATTAATAATATTTTATTGTTTACAAAAAAAAAATGACATTCGCCGGAATTAAGGCCAACTGAGAAAATATTTGTTTTTTGAAATAAATGAGGTTATAAACTATAATTATAAATATATATATATATATATATAATATAAACTAAATTATAACATGTTATACATTGTTGAAGTCAGAATAAAAAGCACTATTTGGCTGCGTAAAAATCCAATATGGCGTCCATATGAAAAAATAAAGTTGATGATGATTCTAAAAATATAGAAGAAAAGAAGTTTTTACAGATTTGAAAAAATTTCACTCATAAAAAAAATATGGCCGATTTTCGAAAATGCATGTTTCAGATTTTTTCAAAATTTCTCAAAAACCTAAATAGATAAAACCATGTAGTAACCGGATTAGTTTACTAACATAATTGTCCAAAACTTTCCCCATGTAACCGATTTTCTATCTATCGTGGTTTTCAAGTTCCCTATACATTCCCCATCAATTTGGGACACACTGTATACATGAAAACTTATTGACCAATATAGTGTAGCTAGAAGGTTGGTTAAATTAGAAGAAAATATATAGGGGTCAATTAAAAACTGCGTTTAGTGTTCCCAAACTTTTGGACAAAAGGGTAATAAATAATTTTTTGCTTCTATTATTTTCAGATTTTTAGTTTGATAATAATTTAGTTATTACTATATAGTTCTTTAGTTATTGTTTTTACTTTGTGAATACCAAAAATATTGCTAAGGCGATAAAACTTTTCATGTAAAAACGAAGCAAAAAGTGTACAATTTTACTTTTAGTTGTCTTATAAAAATGTAAAAGTTATTTCAGAAATTAAAAAAATGACAACTTTTCACTAGCATCTAGACAACATTAACACTGGCGAAATTTCTAAGTGTTAAGGTAAGTGCCTAGGGCAGAAAAAGGTTTCTAAAATTAGCTATATACACTTATAATATTGTTGAGTTTTATACATAAGGTTGGAATTAAAAAAAAACGAAACGAGGACACACAGATCCACAAGTTTATTATTATAAACCATTTCCTAGAAATGGATCCATATTTTTAGAAAGTTGTTTAAAATCAACTAACTGTTAAACGGAGCTATATAGAAATACATTACATTCAGTGATGCTGCCGAGACAAGAGAGCGCCTTCCTCTAGCCCAGAGGTCTCCAAACTTTCCAGCCTTAGGGCCATACTGATTACTCCAGTAAGTTCCGAGGGCCAAAACCATATTATCATTGTTGCCGGTGGTAAGAAGTGAAATAGTCCACTGATGAAAAAAAAAGTCCGAAAAAGTACACAACGTTTAAAAAAGGCTGCAAATCGGACTAAAGTCCGCAAAACGGCAACACTGCATATTATTAATTTTCCTGTCATTACCTGTAATTTCTAGATTAGTCGTAGAGTACGAGCCATGAGGAGTAACGTGACACGACATCTGGTGGACACTGTTGTTAAATAAAATATTGCATACCTCCTTAAAACGTGTTTATGCGTGTTTAAGTTTAAGACATCTTTATAACAGTATTTTGATTTGAATTGTTGCTTTTGTGTGTGAATTAGTAGTATGGAAAAGAAGCGAAAAATTGATAGTGAATGCAGAAAATTCAAAGATCAGTGGAACATTCAGTATTTCGTAATTGAGTCCAGTCACAAGGCGCTATGTTTGATTTGCAATGAAAGCATAGCCGTTCTTAAAGAATATAACATTAAACGTCATTATGAAACAAAACATTTTCAAAATTACTCAAAATATACAGGAAGTTTGCGGACAGAAAAATTCGAAGCTATGCAGCGCGGATTGAAATCGCAGCAATCTTCATTTACAAAACTCAAAACTGAACAAGAGGCTGCAACTCGTGCCAGCTTTCGTGTGGCTCTTGAAATTGCAAAACGTGGAAAACCATTCACCGATGGAGAAATGATCAAAGAATGCATAATTGCAGTAGCCGAAGAAATGTGCCCTGAAAAGGTAAATTTATTAAAAACTGTCAGTATGTCAGCAAACACTGTGGCTCGAAGGGTAGAAAACATCGCTGAAAATATATCCTCTCAACTGTACGACAAAAATGGACATTTTGAGTGGTTTTCTTTGGCCTTGGATGAGTCAACGGATGTGTCAGATACTGCTCAGGTGTTGATTTATATTCGAGGAGTAGATAAAAGCTATGAAGTGCACGAAGAACTTCTTGATATGTATAGTATTCATGGCACAACTACTGGTACAGATATTTTTAAAGGAGTTGAAATGGCCATTAATCAAAAGAACCTTCGATGGAAAAACTTGAAATGTATTACAACTGATGGAGGCAAAAACATGAGTGGGAAAGATAAAGGAGTGGTCGCTCTTGTGTCAAAGGCTGTAGACAATGACGGTGGTTCAAAACCATTAGTCTTACATTGTATCATTCATCAACAGTCTTTGTGCGGAAAATGTTTGGATATGTCTGACGTTCGAAACCAGTCATATCAACTGTTAATTTTATCAGATCTTTTGGGCTGAATCACCGACAATTCCGACAATTTATTGAAGAGATTGGAGAAACTGACTTACCTTGTCATACTGCCGTACGCTGGCTTAGTTGTGGGAAAGTCCTTCAGCGCTTTTTGAACTTCGAGCAGTGATCGAAATTTTTTGAATGAAAAGCATCGCCCTCTTACTGAATTACAAAACAACGCATGGCTGTGGAAGTTAGCATTCTATGTTGATTTGACAAAACATGTGAACGAACTGAATTTGGGATTGCAAGGAGAAAACCAGCATCTTCCTAATTTATACACTAATATCAAATCATTCCGGAAGAAATTGAGACTGTTTCAATCACAACTACGAAGTAAATGTTTTTCACATTTTAAAACATGTGAAATATTCAGCCACACTACTGAGACTGAGTTTCCTATCGATTTTGCAATCGAAACTTTGAGTGCTTTGAAGATAAATTTTGATACTCGTTTCTCGGACTTTGATGCCATTGCGAATCAAATTAAGATTTTTCAGAATCCTTTTGATACTGACATTGAAACCCTAGCCCCGGAACTTCAAATGGAAATGATTGATCTACAATGCAGTGATATAATTAAGAACAAATATCAAAACTCATCTTTGTTGGAATTTTATAAGAGTCTTCCACTGACACAATTTGATAATTTGCATAAATTTGCTCGTGGTCTGTTTTCTGTTTTTGGTACTAAATGTTTGTGTGAGAAAACCTTCTCCAAAATGAAGTACACAAAAAATGTTTACAGATCGAAATTAACTGATGAGCATCTTAAATCTCTTTTAATAATTGGTACAAGTAAAATTAGTCCACAACTACAAACTATTGTCAGTGGAAAATCTCAATTACATAAATCTCATTAGAATTTCATATGTCATTATGTTTGTTATAAGTTATGTGATTATTTAAAATGTATAAAATGTTAGTTGGATTCATTTGAATAATTTGTTAGTTATTATATACTGAAGTTAAATTTTCTGCATATTATACATGTCTTTACTCATTACAATTCTGTGTTTCTTTATCCAACTTATCACAAAAACAATAACAATAAGCCTACAAGAATATGAGTTAGCGGAGTTAGCCCATGACCATATCAATGTAGATGTCATATTAATAATTATTCAACATAAAATTAGAATACTTCAGTAAACTAAATTTAATTTGCTATAAAAATTATTTGTTCTCTAAAAGGAGTTTTCAAGTATGCTAGCTCTCCGCGGGCCGGACAAAATCTGTCCGCGGGCCGGATGTGGCCCTCGGGCCGTAGTTTGGAGACCCCTGCTCTAGCCTAAAACTACTCATTTCTCTCTTGACCAGGGATTTTGACCCACAATAGAAAAAATATTTATAAGCCAATATAAAAATAAAACTTTAAATTAAAGGTAAATATAGTATGGGATATTAAGGATTAGATTAAAAAATATATCAAACCATGGCACAAAGTACATATTAAACACAAATTACATAATAAATAGTGTTATCGCAAAGTGTTGCATGTTCTTTAAATATATTTCCTTTACAGGATAAGTCAATAAAGCATGACAAAAAAAACAGAAAATAGCAAATGTCCTTTTACACTGTATTTTCTACTTTCGTACACTTCAGAAATTTACCTGAAATATTCTCGTTTTGTACACTGAATTATTTAATAAATTTTATGCTTCTCGTTTCGTACACCGACCATTGTGACGACCCAAATAACCAACCAAATAAATACCATATTGAAAATTAATAAAATTTTATTGATAACTTCTACATAGGAATAATTTAGACAAATTCAAAAGCCCGTAGTTTTCGCCAGTTATGGTTAGTTCTGGTTACTTAAAGTGGTTTTTTATTTTCGCCAATTAAATTTCAGACGTGATAAATCACTAAAAGTAGGAACAGTTAACTTTTTTTTGTGTACGAAAAAATATGTTGAAAACTAAATAATTAATATTGAGTATGAAATAAGAATATTTAGGGAAAATTTTTGAGGTGTACGAAACGCGAGTGTACTTAACAAAAATAAATCTTTTACACATTCCTACCCTTACAACTTTTTTTATGAAAATTAACTGACAATCACAAAGGTGTTTATTAACAAAACCTTAAAAAAATATGTGTTTCCCTCACAGAAATGACCAAGGTTTTTGATTTTGTTAGTAGCAGAGAAACATCTAAAAATTTAAAAAAAAACTCGCTTATGAGTGACTGATGGCCATTTAGGTCTTATTAAAAGGTTTTTTTCCATTGAACGTAAATATCCGTTTTAATATAATATGGTTGAATACAATGATAGCCTAACCCCCACTAATGGCTACAATTTCAGGGACAGGCCTTTTGTCGGCAGAGGGCGCTACTTTTCAGGACGTACTCACTTAAAGTGTTGCGCATGTTTCTTGGACGTTCATAAATACAATTATTTATTAACTATAATTATATACTAAGTGACATAAAAATCCGAACACCCAGTATAAATGATTTTATTTTAATAAAATTTTGTATAAGTACTTAATGAAGCACAATAAGTACCTAAATGATTAAAATATTGCATTGCTTTAAAGCCCTTTTACCTTTAATAATGTGTGGATGCACCCCGATGTGTTACGCATTCTCCGCATGCTTCTGATCAGGTGGTCAATGTCCTCCTGTGGTATCTCATTCCAGGCAATCACCAATTCCTCTCGAAGTGCTCCTAGAGTCTGAGGAGGACGTTGCAAATTGAACAATCTCCTACCCATCATATCCCACACGGGGATAAGTCGGGAGATCTTGGTGACCATGGTAACAATGTGACATTATTATGTTGAAAGAAGTCCATTAATTGTGACTCTTGCAACATGTGGTCGGGCATTATCTTGTTGGAAAGTTGGTTTTGCCAGGGTGTCAAGATATGGTAAAAGATGGGGTTCTAGAACTTCTTGGATATAACGCTGCGCGGTCACGTTACCTCTGATGAAGATTAGAGGTGACCTGGAACCATAAGCTATAGCACCCCAAACCATAACTCCAACAGTGTGATGAACATGTCTTTCAACAAAAAACTGTGGATTCCTCTTTTCACCACGTCGCCTTCTAACCCTGGCTCGACCATCGTGCATGCCTAAACAAAATCGAGACTCGTCATCAAAGACGATACTGTTCCATTCCTGATCCCAGAGTGACCGTTATCTGCACCACTCAAGGCGATTACGTCGGTGTTCTGGAGTTAAAGGGCGGACCCAGTGTGGTCGGTATGAAAACAGGCCAAAACTTCTCATTGGTCGGTAAACAGTTCGCATGCCAATAGGTCTTCCATGTTCTGCAAACTATTCATTTGCAATGGACCTGGTAGTGGAGAAACGGTCCCTTAAAGCCAATAATCTTAGGCGACGATCTTCACGGTCTGTTGTTCTACGACGGCGTTCAGTGCCCCTTGCTCTTCGCGTACGGCCTTCTTGAAGCCATGCCTGACAACACCTAACCACAGTGTCTACACTTCTTTGCACTCTAACTGCAATTTCCCGAAAAGAAAGTCCAGCTTCCCGAAGTCCCACTATACGGCCCCTCTCAAACTCACTAAGTTGACGAAATCGTACAGGTCTCCGTACTCTAGGCATCGTAACCAATCGTAAAGAATGTCAAGAACCAAAATCCGCCAAATTTGGATCTTTACTGCGGCTGCAAATTCCATCAATTGTTATTTCCAGCAAGATAAATAAATTCACCAAATTTTATTAAAATAAAACCATTTTAACTGGGTGTTCGGATTCTATGTCACTTAGTATAAGATTGATAAACAAAATGAAAAACAGAATATTTTACTTTAATAATACTAGATACTAAGAAATATATTTAAAAATAAACGAAATTATACGACTAAGTAAACAATCATTATCAAGTCCAATTATTTATCAATAAAAAAACTTACAATTACATTTTTTAGTAGTTACAATTACAAAATTAATTTAAAAAAAAATGTACTTTTAATTATTTACCAATATATTTGAGGTTACTTACTTTCGGTTCTTTGAATAAAAGCTTTGTTTCACTACCTTTTCGACCACTCAAGCATCAGAAATTGCACAGCATCGTGCCATTTTAAAATTAATTACTTAAAAATCTGGAAACAATTAACTATAATTTTCATTTTATTAGATTATTTTTTAGATTAATCAACCACGCCGATATGCATTTTTAAGGAACAATAATAATAATAATAGTAACGGTACGTCTGACCTCACAAGTGACAAAAAAGTGCACTGTTATATGGGTTCATTTTTATAAATACAAACAAGAAGTGCGTAGATTTTTTTACATTAATTTTGTAATTATAACTACTGAAAAACGTAATTGTAAGTTTTTTATTCATAAATAATTGAATTTGATAATGATTGTTTACTAAGTCGTATAATTTCGTCTATTTTCAAATATATTTGTAAGAATCTAGTATTATTAAAATAAAATATACGGTTTTCATTAAAAAATGTGTAATTATATATTATTCATTTTTTTATCAAACCAATCAAGTCGAAGAAACAGAGAAAATACTTCCCGCGCATCCCTTTTAATGAGTATGTTCTGAAAAGTAGCGTCCTCTGCAGACAAAAGTTCTGCCCCATACTTCGTTTTTTTTTTTTATCTTGGGACAGTCCACGAAGGCTGATGCCTAAGTACTAACGTACCGTGGGCGTCTTTAGTGTGGTGAGAGGGAGTTTGTTCACACGGGACTTAAATTTTTGGAGATTGGGAGGGAAAGGAAAAACTTCTGCGGGCAGCAGGTTCCATAGTCTTGACACTCTAGGGATGAAGGAACGAAAGCGGGAAGTTCGGGCCCTCTCTAACTGAACTGTAAAAGGATGCATAAAAGTTGCACTACGTGTTGCTCTGTTGGGAGCTGCCAGATAAGGAATTATACTGGCCAACTCTTCCGAGCAGAAGCCGTGAAAATACCTATAGAAGAGCGACAGATCCCCTACAGCTTGACGGTGGGCAAATAGAGGAAGCCTTTCTGTGAGCGTTGGATCATTAATAAGACGAACGGCTCTTCTTTGAATGGAGTCCAGAATGCTAAGTGTTGTAGGGGAAGCCATTCCCCAGGCATGAGAACAATATTCTAAAGAGGGTCTAATTTGGGATACATACAGAGTGTACAGATTGGAAGAAGAGAAATATTTTCTGGCTCGGAAGAGGAATCCAATCTTTTTTGAAGCTGCCGAAGCTATGGATGAAATGTGTTTGTGTCAGTTGGAGTTATTCTCAGAAGTAACGCCGACAAGATTAAACGACTCTTTGTTTTGTAGAACTTGGCCGCTCATATGTAAGGGGTGAGCATTTGCAGACTTTTTTCGCGATAGCGAACATGACTGTGTTTTCGAGGCATTAAACTGAACAAGATTTTTGGCGCCCCAATCCAAGATAAGTTTGAAGTCTTGTGAAAGAGATATCTGCATTGACCTGCGCTTGTTTTCGAAATCAGAATTACACGGTGGCTTAAGAAATTGAATACTAGAGTGAAGGGTCTATCGTCAGCAAAACTATGAATGGAATTGATTGTGGAAGAGAGAAGATCGTTAATGTGTAGAAGAAACAGCGTGGGTGCCAGCACTGAGCCCTGGGGCACCCCAGCATTAATTTGGTAGAAGCTGGAGGAATGACCATCTACACTAACTGATATACGTCGATTCGAACGGAAACTGGAAGCCAAGAGCAAAGCTTAGGTGGAAGACCGTAAGAAGGAAGTTTGTTAAGAAGCCCATCATGCCAGACCTGATCGAAAGCTTTGGATATGTCAAGAGCAACGATCTGGGATTCACCAAGAAACTCAAGGGACTTGTTCCAGTTGTGTGAGACAAAGGAAAGAAGATCAGCTGTGGATCTGTGACGGAATCCATATTGCCTATCATGTAAGATCTTATGTTTTTCCAGATACTTTAAGATTTGGGAATTAATGACTTTTTCCATTACTTTGCAAACAACTGAAAGAAGAGATATAGATCTATAGTTAGAAGGGAGACTTTTGGATCCTTTTTTGGGGACAGGTTGCACACCTGCAGCTTTCCAACTCTCTGGGAAAATGCCCGTGTCGTAGGAGATTCGAAAGAGGCGAGTTAAGATGAGTGCAAGCTCCGGATCACATTTTTTTAAGACGATTGCTGGTATGCCATCCAGCCAGACGATTTTTTAGTATTAAGAGAAGAAAGAATACGCTTGATCTTTTTGACTTTAAAAATTATATCTGACATTCTATGACAAACAGGGACAACTGTTGGAAGAGGAAGATTAATAGGAGGATCAAGCGTAGAATTGGCAGCAAATTGTTTGGCAAATAGTTCGGCTTTTCCTTTTCGTGTACACATAAATTACGTTGAAAAGCATGCATACACCGTTCGGACTCCTATAAAACATCACACATATTGATATTATGTGATAAAAAATAACACACATATAGATATTATGTGATAAAATAACGACGATATTTCTGATGTTAAATCTTCCCCTATCTCAATTTAATTGCAAGCTAGGGATTGGTTTTTTTATCACACAAAAACTTGGCTACTTTTAATAAAAGTTAAAAGAGCAGTGAGCGAGTGCCTGCGTAGCTATTCACTGCGTTTTTTTATATTAAGAAAGAAATCGGCAGATTAAAAAATATTTTTACCAAGTCTTTTATTGGGTGTCTCTCAAAAGTAACTAGCATTTATAACTTTTTGTTTTTTAGGATATTAAAATAAAACTTTGAGGGTATGTATAGGACATAAAACTTTATTTTTTTGACAAGTAATCATATTTTATCCAACTCCCGGTTCAACATAGTTTGGTGGTGTACCTCAGGGCTCTCATCTGGGTCCAGTGCTGTTCCTTTTGTATATAAACGATGTATCGTCTGTATTTAAACACTGTAAATTTTTGTTGTATGCGGATGACTTAAAACTGTTTAGTGCAATTAAAACCAGAGATGACTGTGAAAAGGTTCAAGAGGACTTAACAAGACTGAATTTGTGGTGTATTGATAACTGTCTAGAAATAAATGTAGCTAAGTGTAAAGTTATGCGGTTTTTTAAATGTAAACGTCCTGTAGAGTTCAGCTATTTTTTGAATGGTTCTGCTGTTGAAGTTGTCGAACATTTTAACGATTTGGGAGTTATTTTTAGTAATGATTTAAGTTTTAATCGACACATAGACTGTATTGTATTGAGAGCCTCAAGAATGCTTGGATTTATTAGGAGAATTTGTGCGGAATTAACGGATACCAAAGCTATTAGGACATTATATAACTCTTTAGTACTTAGTGTGTTAGAGTATAACAGTATTATATGGTCTCCTTATTATCAATGTCATAAAGACCGATTGGAGCGTGTTCAAAACAAATTTGTAAAGTTTTTATTATTTAAGTACAGATTTCCGTATAAAAATGTTACTTATTTAACTCGAATATTGTTGGCTGGCCTTCAAACTCTAGAACAGCGCAGGGAGAATGCCATGGCATTGTTTTTGTATAAGTTGTTAAATAACCAGATTCAATGTTCCCATCTTGTGTCATCTATACTAATTAGAATTCCGCAAAGACTCACTAGAGCAAACACCTTGTTTGCACAAACATTTCACCGAACCAATTACGGCTCTCAAAAGTTTAGTAGTGTATTGATGTGCAGTTTTAATAATCTTTTTAACCATATTGATTTATTTAAATTAAATTATGAAAGTTATAGAGAGGCTGTTAGAGCTCCAAGAGCAATTTTACCTAATGACAATAATAGTTAGATATTTATTTTATTATTTTTTTATCCTGTTTACTGTATTATAATTTATTACTCTGTTTTATTGTCTCACATTTTTTTTTATACATGTAGAAAGACTGTTATTTTTTTTGTACTATTTGGACTTGTTCTGTAATGTACATTGAATGAATAAATAAATAAATAAACTGGAATGAGCTAATTATCGCAGGACTTTAATGAAAGTAAATTGTCGAATCCTTTATAAAATATTTGCAATATTAAAAGTTAACCGCGATTTTATACAATGTCTTTCAGTTTTACAAAGTTTTAGCAAGATGTGGCAAAATAAATAAAAAATTTAAATTCAACACTCCCCATATTGACGTATAGCAACACTTTGAGTTTCATAAATTAAAACTAATCAAACTATTAATATTATTTAATAAAAAAGGTGACTGTTAAACAATAATAAACACTTTTATCTAAGTATTAACTATTTTTGCAGGAATTTTATAGCAAACGGCACTTCCAAAAGAAAAATAAATTTGAACTAAAAAGAAGCCAGTATATGTCGCCCAGAAACATCGAGATTTGTAGAAACAGAAATAGAGGAATATTTTTTTTCTAATTTAAACAATTTACGGCTTTTAGAATACCAACAGTAGTCAATCATATATTTCTATGTATAGATATAATGCACATTTTTAAAGAATATTACTTTGTAGCTCTTACCTTTACATTTGTAGCTAAATATTTCACTTCTAGTAAAAATTGCTTTACGTGGGAATCTGACTTAATTTTCATCATAGACTTGGAATTTCGTTTAATTATTGGATTTGTTAGGCCCCATAATGCAGATACACAAATTAAGAAAACTACAAAGTAGTACGTATTAATTTAATGTAGATTACTATAACTGTATTGGGAATTTAGCACTATTTGAATTGCTTTTAAGTTGTATTAGGGCTGATTGGTAATTTTTCAATGCGAGTCTTCGAGTTTTCTGACGAGTAGAAAAAGTTACAGAATCACCTAACTTTATATGGACAACTACATTTTTAATAAATTGAAAAAAAATTACGAGGCCCTCAAGGGCGCGAGGTCGTTAGCGGTCGCCGAGGTCCAACTCCGCCAATGTCTACTTACTATTTCATTGCATTCTAAATTAATTTTAATTTATTAGTATTTTTTGCCAGTTTTATTTTTTTTTTTTATTTAATATTTTAATAATAAATATATTAAAGGCCTTTACTTGTACCAAATACCACTACAATATACAAAAAAATGGGTAAAATACATGCTATGTACAAATGGCGAGGTTGCCCACTATTGAACAACGTTTGGTTTGTTTTTTTTTTATTCACATGTAGTCCAACATCCAAATTACGGACGACCCTCACCTATCTGCCAATCGGATGAAAACTATTTTTCGCCAAATATAGTATGTAAAAAAATAAATATTTTTGATATAATATAAATTTTAATTTTTTATTCTACATGACACCATGAGAGTACTAATTTACAACTATTTTTTTTCTTTTATTTCATAACAGCCATTGGAATTTTTTGAAAGTTAAAATTAAAGACATTATTAAAAAAATATGATATTGAAAAAAAAATGTTAGTAGAATAAACAAATAAGAATTGATATCAGATAGGGTGTATCAAAAATTTAAAAAAAAATGAATCGTACTTGACCACAATTTTTTGGGCAACCCATGCATGTGCTATACATATTTACATACTATACTTAATAAAAAATAGTTTTCATTCGGTTGGTAGATGGGTGAAGGTCGCCTCAAATTGGGATTCCATACGTAAATATTCTTATTTATTTATATCCTATCAATTTTTTTTATTGCTATTAAATAACTATGACTATGGGTAAACCATTTTTTTTATTTTTCGCAAGTGGCGTTTGTCGAGAGCTTCGGGTTTTATGGCCGCTGAATAGGAATTTATATATTTTTGCATCTGACGTTTCTCATCAATAAAGAAAACTGTTTTTTCAGTCTTAAGGTATAAACATTAGTTGTGAGAAGAATTTAATTCTAAAGAATTGAATGGGACTATTTCATTTTGTCAGATTTTGTAAGTCATGGGGAGAATTTTTAGGGAAACAAAAAAAAAAAGAGTACGCCCTGGCTTGATAAAGGAAGTGCCTTAAATCAAGATCTTGATTTTAAAGAATTCTAGGGATCACTGGCGTACGAGAAAGATATTTTTAGTGGGTCAAAACCGAAAAAAATAAGACCGGTGACGCCGACCTTGGTCCTCCGGACGGGAGCACCCTTCAGGTGCTATTCACGCTTCGTGCGTATTTTAGCACCACGCCCGTAAGACACCGTATGTATCACACCTCGTTCGGGAACAATAATTTTTAGTAAAAATGCCCAAGAATTGCTAAAAATTATTTTCAAGTTTCTAAAACTACCGCGAGATGGCGCAACTGCAACGGAAATTAAAAAAATCTATCTTTTCTCCAAAACTAGCTAGTACTAGGTACAAGTTTGATAACATCAGCAAAAACTGTAACCAATTTTGTACAGTTTGGTTAAGGACTTTTTTCGTATTTCAAATAATAAGGGTGGGGAAAGATAATAAATAATAAAACTTTCAAATAGCTCTACCTCCCCATCAGTGAATTATGGACAGTAATACGTTTTCCACTTTTATTGTTAATTTTTAAACATGCTTTTTGTGTTTTTTGAAATCGGGTCCTGTTTAGTCTAAAGTAAGTGAAAATTTAATGTTATTTTTTTTTGAGTTATCAATAAAATGATTCTTATTATTGAATCTTAACGAGAGTAAGTTAGTGCCAATATAGTGGGAATTAAACTATGTAATTTCTCACTTTGGGCCACTTTAGGTACTAGGCAGTTGCTGTATGACTATCGAAGAATGCAACATGCAACAATTACATGAGATGACTTTGATAGATGTTTAGGATTTTTAGAGAATGATAACCCAAATTTATTGTTAAACATTTGTTTTGCAGGTGAGTGTTGTTTTTTTTTTTATAAACCGACATGTTAATCACCATTTATCACTATTGGTTTGATGAAAATCCACATTTATTACATAAAGCTCTCAATTAACATCCTGGCAAGAATTTCTGGCACTTAGGTTAATGGTCCAGTCGGGACCAAATATGTGTTTATTTGCAGTGCCATATATTGACTACAAAAAAGTGTTTAATTAAAAAATGTAATAGAATAATAAAGGTAAAAAATTAAACTCCAAAAATTGTTCAAAGTGCTTCAAATATAGGGGTGGCTTGGGCCCTTCCCTGCCCCCCTAATTATACCACACTATTTATTTGCAATTGTTAGAAGACACTGTCGACCCGCCTTGACAGACATTCTTAAATATACTAGCACAGCTATGTGAATGAACTTAAAATTTCAGGACTCGTATGCCTTTGCTATTCCTAAAAATGTAAAAAGTTTCTTGGTAGTCATATCTACTTACAGAACAATTTTATTATTTGAAAATATATGTGATAATTTAATTTACAATTTAGATTATATTTGAGACTTTCTGTAAAGGTAAGATTAAATTAGGTATTAAAAATTAAAATTACTGACTTGGACATTTAGATTATTAAACAGATGCCAAGTCAGGTATTACCTTGAAAGTTTGAAGGTATAATAAATATAGGTCTTTTTAACAAAATTATTTATGAAGTAAAACCACTGCTACGATGTTTTCTTTTTTTTTTTAGGAAGGCAGTAAGTACATAATAAATTAAAGTTTTGGGTTTTAGGTAAAACTTTAACTTAAAACAGTATATGTAAAAGGGCTGTGTATTGGTAAAAAAAAAGGTTATTATTACATAACAGGAAAACTTTGAATATTTAATAAGCGATAAAAAAGGACTACACTTATATAGGTATTTACTTAGATATTACTGCCGGTGGGCATTAAACCTGGACTATTGATATATTTTGTTTAAACTTACAAATTTCATAAAACATCCTATTATAGTCTATAGTCTAAAAGTGTCTAACTACATTCGTTCTTCTAACATTTCAGATAAAATAGGCAAGTCTATCACCATAGATTAACGCTGGTCTATCACGGAAGAAATATTTTTTTTATAACTGCTTAATGTACTTCTACTCATAAACGAAGTTAATTTATTTTTGTGTACTGTGTGCTTCTATTAAATTTAATTCGTTTATTTCACGGAATAAAAATAGGGCCAGTTTTGGTTAGTTTTTATTCGTTTAGGTTAGGTTATTTGTTTTGAGGGTTAACGGCGGTTTGCACCAGTGATACTTAGGTTAACCTTAACTAAGGGACGTTTTGAATGTGACTATTGTCATAATATTTGGCACCGTCTCAATGCAACTTATGTTAAGGACTTAAAACTGCTTAAACCACAGTGGTGCAAACCGCCGTAAATAACCACCGTTAGCATCAAGGCCAATGGCTTTGATGCTATGTCAAATTGCTAGTTCGACCTCACTCTGCCAAAGCTTAACAAAAGGTGGAGTAACCCTTCTACATTGCTTACACCCCTGATGAATCGAGTTAAGAACAGAGAAATTTAGAGAAGGGAGAGAAAGCGCTTCAATCTGCGCCGAAAACAGAGGCGAAAAACTAATATAGGGGCGCCGCCATGCAAATTGTGCTTTCGCTTGTCATTTGGTCATCATTTGTGCTTGTCATGTCATAATCTTGTTTGTAAACAAAAATTTAATTAAAATGGTTTTGGATGAATAATATTACGTTTTATGAATGAAATTAAAATTTTAAGATGAAAACAATTACCATTATTAAACAGTATACTATGCAGGTGAATAATTTGTATGAATTCAAAAATATTTATGGGTTAGAAGATTTTTTTCTTGGTAAAAAGCTCAGAATATTGAAATCCTACATAATGTGTTTTGGAATTTTTTAGTAAGGATAAAGAAAGCAAAATACGTTACAAATATGCATATAATATATATTACAATTTTTTAATGAAAAGGGCAAGAAGATCCAGGTGACTTGGCAGAAACGATAAATGGAAATGTTAAAATCGAAATATCAACTTGTTTACCCAAAAAAGCTTTAATAATTTTACCCAATAACTGCCGTGCTGTCTTTAGAACTCTAAAGTAAACATATCTTTTTAATGGATTCTTTAAAAGTCAAATAAAGGCCTCTGTTATTCAAAATTTGTGTACAGTATTTCACACTTTTTTATGTAAGTGCTCTTATCGAAGGTGTATTTCATAATTTGGTGTGTACAAAAAGTGTTAACTAATTCTGAATAACAACCAGACCTAAAGTTACAGTAAGAAAATATAGCAAAAAATGCATACAATATAAAAGGCATCCTAAAGAATTTCCCAGCAAGAACATCCAATATGGACAAATAGCATTTTATTAAATAAAATAAATAATCAGTAAATAAGTGTTTTATTTATACATTGTATTTTATGTCAAATGTTTTTTTTGCATTAAAAAGTAAATTTACTTTACGAAACGACACTCAATAATACATGTAGTTGGCCCAATTGAACACCTTTATTTTATAAAACGGTTGTTTAACAATATCTATAATCATATATCATCTTAAGCAGGTGATCATAAATGTGAGTTTTTTCTTACTATAAAAGATCATAAAAGGAAGGTCCTAATTGTCCTATATATTTAAAAAAAAATACCTGCTATATATTAATTTTATTTGCACTGTGATGATACTAACCTCTTAACTTATGCCACTCGTTTTGTTTACCTATACCATTTTAAACAATGCTCAGGTCAGCTGCCATTCAGATATCTTTTTCTTATGATACTCTTTTTTTCAATACTCTTTTTTGACAATTAATATTGTAAAATTGCAAACATAAATTTCTGTTTCCTGTTAAACTAATCTTATTGTATTTTATAATTTAAGATAATTTTTATCGATGTTTAAATATTGTAGATCACACACACATTCTAATTGAACAAATTATTTCATAATTAGTTTATATTTAGGCTGCTGCAGAGACAAGTGGAATGATTAATATGTGGCAATTGCCAATACTAAGATACCATAAAATAGACACAATCATGGGCAAGTTCACACTCTCCCTCTGAGAAATAGAAAAGTGACATTCTTACACTTAATCCGGTAGGTTAGTTTGCTTAAACTATTGGGTTAACAATAAAACAAGATATTTTTATTAATAGGTTTTATTGGCCGTTAAATGGAATCAACTTGGTTAACTTATTTCTTATTCTTTCCCCTTGAATAGTTTTGGTATGGTGTTTCGCCATGGAATTGGTGATAATTGGTGGGTACTTGGGTGGAAATGCCATCCAAAAAAAAGCAAAGGTATAACATTTTGTCCTAAAATTTTTTCTTGTCCTATATGTTCATTATCCAGGAACTGTTTTAAACAAATGTATCTGCTAGCTGACCAATTGTTCATTTGCAGTATACTCAACCATTTTTTAACCAAAACTTCCTCTTTTGGAAATCTAAAAATTTAAAAAATTACATGTAAATTTTGTTGCGCCTGCAAGTATGCAAAAATCAAGAGACCTAAACTATTATAATGTATGTTATCTTATAAAATTACAATAAAACTATTTTAGCTTTAATTTTTCTAGGTTTTTATTTACCCAATAAAATATTTTCACTATATAAAATGGGGTACTTACAAACGAAAATATCTTCTGCTGTACTATATCTTCTGGAACACCCTTTCACGCAACAAGACATAGTTCATTAAACTAAATTAAAGCATTATAAATGGAACACTTAACTAAAATAAAACGAAAGATACTAAGCCAAATCTAATCCAAAAAGTAAACAAAAGATTTACGAAAAAGTCTTGTTTATACGACAACCCTTTTTATTCGAGAACAACAAAGAAAACAAAACAAATGTCAATTTTGATTTGACAAGTAGAAGCAACCATGGCGGCTCACATGCCGTCCTCGTAAAATTGGATGCGCAGTGGTCGAAGCGCTTTCTCTCCCCTTCTATTTCTCTGGTTAAGAAAGGTGGCTAGCATATTAGGTAGGGACTAGGGATACCGATGTAGTCCGGCTCGAAATCGTATCGAAGCCCCCGACTTATTCGAAGAATAAAGCTATTTCAATGCACATTACGATGCTGAATTCTAAAATACAGGTATAACCTGTTTCTGTCAGTGCCTTTTTTGTCCTTATGAACCTGTGCTCTCGACCGCCGCTTGGTCAACGTCACCACGTGTGATTCTAAAACAAGGGGTTATAGAAATCACTTTAGACTCTGAAACTACACTTTTATAACACTCTAAATGGCGGGGTGAGTTTCTCCTTGATCCCCGAGGATTAAATTCAGTTAATACGGCTCCGCCAAACGGCCTTTTTGAAAAGAGCTATGTAGTTTTTTATCGCGTGGCTTCACTGATCGGAGGTCAAACAGAAACCGTACAGTGCTTTAACTTCACAAATAATGCTTGGTTGAATGGGGTGGTTACTAAATTAAAATGTTATATTTATTGTTTTTATTCTCATCTTAAAAATCGATGAATTTCACAAACTGTTTTTACTTTAATAGATACGCTTTGACAATGCTGGTTGTTTGTTACCAGCAAGATTAAAATATATTAATACAATATTGCAGGTGGTAGAGGAGCTTTCCTCGCCTGAGGCGGTACCACCCCACTTGCCCTTTAAAAGACTCGTGAAGTCTTAGTACGTTTCGAGTTCTGGGCGGTGAGTCAGTTTTCCTTCTTCCTCCTCCTTCTTTCTCTTTTAGTTTTCCTTCTTCCTCTTCTTTCTTTTTCTTTTCCTTTCTCTTTTTTTCCACTCTACAAAATTTGGAAATAATGATGATGGCACACCCGAACGTAAAGTTATCCGGAGGTAAAATACCCTCTATTCGGTTCTCCGGGCGAGGGAGGATTTGGGGGCCACCATCAAAAAGTCTGATATCGTTTACAAATATATGTGGGCTTAACTCTAACGGAACTCGTTCACCATTATCTTCAATCCTCCAACCCCACATACTATTTCTTACCGAAACCCAAATAAGTCCCAAAACAGCAACCAACCACCTCCTTTTCCCAGGTTATGAACTCATTTCATCTTTTCGACCCCATGGCGGCGTTTGTGCTTACGTTCGCAACGACCTGGCTTGTGTTAGGGTTTCTAATCTCGAATCGGGTAGGCCTGATATTCTTTTGCTTAAACTTACTTTCAGATCTACTAAATTCATCTGCTGTATATACCGGTCCCCGTCTGACAATTCCTACAACGAATTCTTTGATTTCCTTTCAATAAAGATCGACAATATTATTTCCCAGTTTCCATTGGCCGAAGTAATCGTCCTCGGGGATTTTAATGTTCATAATAAGGATTGGCTAGGCTCCACAAAAACTGATACACAAGGCAGAGCAGCAGAAAATTTCGCAATCAGCAACTCGCTCACCAATCTAATTATGGAACCTACCTACTTTCCTAGGGTTCCCACCCATAATTCTAACCCCTAGATCTCTTTCTTACTTCCACCCCCGAACTCTATCAGATCAGTAACTGCTCCCCTTGGTCGCTCTGACCATGGTTTGGTCACCGTATCATCTCCACTCATTTTGAGGCAACTGAAAGCATGCCTCCACGAACCGTCTGGCACTACAACCGGCCGACTGGATGGTTAAGAGATTTCTTTGCCAGCTACCCTTGGAATCCTACCTCTTTTCTACTCACGATCCTTCAGAAATATTAAACAAATTACCCAAACAATTCAACTAGGCATTGAGACAAAATTTCCCACACAAAAGAACCCCATAACTTCAAATCACAAACCGTGGTTTTCTAAATCCTGTGACAAAGCCGACTTTTAAAACTTTAAGCCCACAAAAGTTTCTTCAAAACCATAGTCCCGAAAATCGACAGGAGCATCAAGAAGAAATCAGTATAATCAGACCATCTCAGATGCAAAAGACCGTTTAAAATCGAATAAAAGATAGAGCTTCCTTCTTGCTCAAATGGCAGTAAAGCTTTGGTTTCCAAAAATATTAGTCAAAACTTTTGCAAAATTCTTTTCTACCCCAACTCTGAAGATGGAATTGTCTCTACCTCCAAAGGAAAAGCTGAACTATTTGCCAAACAATTTTTGTCTATTCTACGATGATCCTCCTATTAATCTTCCTCTTCCAAAGTTGTCCCTGTTTTCTAAAATGTCCGATATAATTTTTAAAGTCAAACAGATCAAACGTATTCTTTCTTTCTTAATACTAAAAAATCGTCTGGGCTGGATGGCATACCAGCAATCGTCTTAAAAAAAATGTGCTCCGAGCTTGCACCCATATTAACTCGCCTCTTTCGAATTCTTACGACACGGGCATTTTCCCGAGAGTTGGAAAGCTGCACGTGTGCAACCCGTCCCCAAAAAAGGATCCAAAAGTCTCGCTTCTAACTATAGACCTATATTTTTCTTTCAGTTGTTTGCAAGGTAATGGAAAAAATTCATTAATTTCCCAAATCTTAAAGACTGGAAAACATAAGATCTTATACATGATAGACAATATGGATTCGTCACAGTAGATCCACAGCTGATCTTCTTTCCTTTGTCTCACACAACTGGAACAAGTCCCTTGAGTTTCTTGGTGAATCCCAGATCGTTGCTCTTGACATATCCGCTTTCGATTAGGTCTGGCATGATGGGCTTCTTAAAAACTTCCCCTTTTTGGTCTTCCACCAAGCTTTGCTCTTGGCTTTCCAGTTTCCTTTCTAAACGACGTATATCAGTTAGTGAGATGGTCATTCCTCCAGCTTTACCAAATTAATGCTGGGGTGCCCCAGGCTCAGTGCTGGCACCACCTGTTTTTCACACATTAACGATCTTCTCTCTTTCACAATCAATCCCATTATAGTTTTGCTGACGATAGTACCCTCCACTCTAGTATTCAATTTTAGCACCGTGTAATTCTGATTTTGAAAAAAGCGCAGGCAATGCAGATTCTTTCACAAGACCTCAAACTTATCGGGTTGGGGGGAAAAAAACTTGTTCATTTAAGCCTCAAAAACACAGTCAGCGCCCGCTTGCAAATGCTACCCTTGCATATGAGCGGCCAAGTTCGCAGAAAAAAAAGTCGAACCTTTCCCATTTTGAGAATATTTTAACTGGCAAAACACATTTCACCATAGCTTGGAGTCAAAAAAATTGGGTTTCTTCGAGCCAGAAAATATTTCTTTCTTCCAATCGTAACTGATGTATCCCAAAACGATCCCTTTTTAATATTTTTTATGTCGGGGAATATCCCCACAAAACTTAGCATTCTGACTCCATTCAAAAAAAAGCTGTTTTCCATTAATGATCCAACGCTCACAGAAAGGCTTCCCCTTTTTTCCCATCTCGAGCTGTAGGGGATCTGTCGCTCTTCTAAGGATTTTTTTCGGCTTTTGCCCCGAGGAATTTGGCCGTAACCTTTCTGGCAGCTCCCAACAGAGCAACAGTAGTGCAACTTTTATGCATCCACAGTTCAGTTAGAGACCCCGAACTTCCGCTTTCTGTTCCTTTATTCCTAGAGGCCCAAGACTATGGGAAATGCCCCGCAGAAGTTTTTCCTTTCCTCCCAATCCCAAAAAATCCCGTGTGAACAAACTCCTCGATCTCACCACACTGAAAACACCCACGGAGTTAACTTACTCAGCCTTTGGGGCTGTCCCCAAAATAAAAAAAAAATTTTCTATCGGGAATGCTGCCGTTAGAGAGATAAAAAAAAAAGATTAAATATTTTTGGAGTTTTGGCTCCTTAAAAAAACGTTTTAATATTTAAAAATCAAACGAACATTTTAGTTAAGGGAACCATTAAAGAAATGTTATTCTAGATGAAATTTATAAAAACGCCCGTTTTTTCAATGCAAAATTTTGATATTGGAAAAGCCCGCATAATCCAAGTAAACCGGTGTTTCTCAGTGTCTTTTTTTTTCGTCACGGGGTTTTTACTCAGCCCCAATGGCCTTTTTATCATGGACAAGCGCAAGCGCAGTCCATGTTGAAATAGCGGCAAACAAAAGTTTCGTACTGTTTTGATCGACAATGGCTGGGGAAAGCAAAATATTCCCCC